>JAHRHZ010000083.1:2022100-2092601 GCA_024137785.1 Ginglymostoma cirratum
CCGAAACGTCAAGCTTTCCTGCTCCGATGATGCTGCTTGGCCTGCTGTGTTCATCCAGCCCCACACCTTGTTATCTCGGATTCTCCAGCATCTGCAGTACCTTTTATCTCTAAGACCCACCTGATATTCTCTAATGAAATCACCCCTTGTTCTTCTGAACTCTAGCACATACAACTCTAGCACATACAAGTCTAGCCTGTCCAATGTTTGGAGGCTCTTGCGGCATAGGTTTAGAGGCCCTACCTCTGGGGTGGATTTCTGATAAAGGGTCTAGGCCCGAAACGTCAAGCTTTCCTGCTCCTATGATGCTGCTTGGCCTGCTGTGTTCATCCAGCCCCACACCTTGTTGTCTCGAGTTCACGACCCACCTGCTCTAAAGGTATTTAATAACATCTCCAACAGGTTTATTAGCAAATATGTAGCCTGTCAAATCTTTCCTCGTAAGCCAATTCAGTTGTATCAGGGATTCGTCCAGTAAACCTTCTACATATGACTCCATAGGAAAACAAGACACACCTGGAGTAACAACAGCCAGAAGATTATAGGATGCCTGCCTTGCTGCAGGTATCAATCTGTTCGGAGAGATGTTTCCGCACACTTCTAGCACATGCAACTTGAACCCGGTTCTCCTGGATCAGAGGTAGGGACATCACCGCTGTGCCACAAAAGCCCTTTAAGAATTTCTTTTTTCCTCTGCACGGGAAATATATTTTCCTAATTAACATGTTCAGAAATGTTACGACACAATCTCTGGGCCGAGTACGACTTGAACCCGGGCCTCCTAGCCCAGAGTCTCCTTTTTCAGTCTGATTAACGGGAACATTCTACAACAGGGCCTTCAGCTCTCCCTGCGTCGCCCGTCTCCATCGCGACGGCCGAGCTACCCCCGACGGAAGCACGTCATGAGGCGACTACGTCCGGCGGGCGGGTGGCAGTTTTGAACGTTGGAGCTGTTTCTCGCGCTGTGAGCGGGCTGTTAGAGGCATTGTCTCTTCAGCCGGATCCGGCCAGGCTGTGGCCTGTCACCAGTCTCAGCCTCCTGTCCTTTTAATACGCTGTCAGTCACTCCTTGTGTTTTTAAACAGACGGCGCACAATTGTTTGGCCTTTAGACAACGAGCAGGCGATCGCTCCAGGTCAGTGGGTTTTATTTTCGCATCAGGAGTGGCGACAGTCTTATTCCTTCAAAACTGACAAACGATTCCTGGGTCCAGTTGATGGTGGGTACCTGCTGGTTTGGTGGGTGATGATTAATTTATATCATACCAGATTGTCAGATTTATATTATCACCTGTTTGGACCAGTAACTTTTTCAAAATAGACAAAGGAAGAGAGTCATAAGTCCTTACTGAGAGACTAAAGCCCCAAGATGCCACAATTTTGAACCTTAAAAATCTTTACAATGTTGGAACTCACCCTAGTACATTCTATAATGTGTATGCGACATGTATTCTAACAAGTAGAAAAAACATGAGGTAAATATGAGTAAAAGACAAGCTGTGGTTGAATACCCCACAGAACACATGCAATAGATATGGAGGTGCCGGTGTTGGACTCGTCGTGTGACTTCTGACCTCGTCCACCCATCAGGTTATAGTCCAACAGGTTTATTTGAAATCACAAGTTTTTGAAGTGCTGTTCCGTCATTGTACTTCACCTGATGAAGGAGCAGTGATCCAAAAGCTTGTGATTTCAAATAAACCTGTGGGACTATAACCTGGTGTCGTGTGACTTCTGACCACATGCAGTAGCATAGCGGCCAAAACAGATCCCATACATTTCTCGGCAGCAGGCACTCCACTTATGTGTTAGTGCTGCAGTGGACCATCAAATCTCATTAAAACTTTATAAGAGATTACAACCGTCTTTTGAAGGCTGAGCTTTGGAGCTCCATCAAACAAACACGGACTGCCTTGATAGCTACTCACATTCTGGTGGTTCCCTTCCTTTCCTGGGTTTTCCACGGTCTCATGAATTCTGGAAGCTGCCCCCCAGGACTTGCTCAGAGGTACAACCTTTGGTACTTTCACTAATACAATACTGCTTCTGTTTTTTCCTAAGCTGTTAATTTTGCTCAGCTGCAGTAAGTAAATTCTGCTTGTAGGCTTTTCAACCTCCGCCCTCAACACTTTTCTTTTGTCATTCATAGGATTTGGACACTGTTGGCTGGGCCATCCCCACTTGACCTTACAAAGTTTGTGGTGAGCTGACTTCTTGAACTGCTGCTCTCCATTTGCCATAGGTTGACCCTCAACGTACAGTAGTTGATTTAAATGCTTCTTACAAACCCTTTCCAGCTTCATGGACTTGCCTGAGCCCTAACTCTGACAGTTAATTGCATCTACTATTTCCTAAGACTTCCCTGAGTCCTTATCGCACAGAGCTATTCACCTGCTCCTGGGCCTTCATCCTGACCTCCAACCACCCAGAACTAGTGGCCTCTCAGGAGAACTTTTCTGCATGGAGCTTTCTTTGACTCTCCCTCGCTTGCTGTGTCCAAACTGACTGTCACTCTTCAACTGCTGTTCCATGACACATGAACTTTTTTGAGTCACTTATTGGAAACCTCGCAGCAAGTGCTGCCCTTGTTCATGGGCAGGGCAGTATTGAAAGTAACTTGTATTTGGAACAGTCAACAGCTTGTTACTTTTGGACCAGGAGTAACCCTTTAGTATTCTCTGTTCTGAGTATTACAATTTTCACAGATTGTTTTGCACAGGCCAGCAATCAGATGTATAAGTAATAGTCTTCTTTGTAGTCCTATATGTTGGGTGATAATTGACTCCATTCTATTAGAGTTGAAATTAACCATTTTGAGATAGTCAGAACTACATCGGGCTGGTCATGTCAGCAGAATGCCAGTAACTCACTCAGCAAAGAAAATATTTTATGGAGAGATTGAGTTTGGGGTGTGTTTTCATGGTGGTCAATGGAAGCACCAAGTTTTTCTTGGGAGTTTTGATATTTGCCCCAAGATCTGGGAGAAGCTAGCTCAAGATTACTGCTCCTGAAAATTCTACAGACTTCTTCAAAAGCAGATGCACGTTAGAGGCAAAGTGTAGACACAAGGAGAAAACTTCCTGAACTACTGCAACTTGTCCAAAACTCCTATTAGCATCAGCTTCTTCCAGGAACAGATCAGCCTTAGCACCACATTGGAATCTTACCGAGCACTCTAGATAATGAACGTTGCCATCTTCAACTTGAACATGGGGATTATAACTGTCTCAAATCTTGTATATGCTAATTGTCTTGACTGTAGCTGGTGCTGTGTTAAACAGTCGATTTGGAGCAGTGCTGGGCTAATTTGAATTGTAGGCTGTTGATGGTTTGAGAGGATGAGTGGCCATATTGCAGCATTTTGAGTTTGAGGTATCTCCACAGACTTCATTACGTTAGGCATTCTACAAGAATATTCTTGGTTGTATTTGTTATGACATAGATCATTAAACAGGTACCTGATTTTATCCTGATTTGGCTTGTTCCTGCTATTCTATTAGATCATAGATGATTTGTACCCGCAACTTCATTTACCTCTTTTTGCTCCATAATATTTAATGCCTAAATATGTCACAAATCTAAAGATCTCGGTCTTGAAAATGTTATGTGATGTTTTGTGGGAATGGTATGTCAGGAAGGAAATTGTAATTTAGTTGAACTCTGACACTCCTGTCCTTCATTTGTAGACAGGGATCTGACTGTCTTATTGATCAGTAGAGTGGAACATGTCATCCAAATACGCCAAAAAATGTTGGGTGGGAACGTTGTCCTAACTGAAAGTTTTCAGGGTGATCTTTTTTTCCACCTCTGTTTTCTTTCTGATCATAAAGTTGATGTGTATGCTGAGCAGTCTCATTTTGGGCTTGTGCTAACTTTGGCATGATTAAAAAAAATGAAATTTCACCTCTGCTGGTTAATAAATGATAATAAATCACATTGAGATATTGACAATTCAGATTTGAACCTCTTGTCAAGATCAACAGAAGGTTGATGCAGACTAGTTGCAGTAGATAGCTTTGCTGTACTCTCTCCTTTTCTGCTCGGGCTAGGAATTTAGGAAATCTGAGAGAGAATTTCTGTGAAAAATAAAGACATATCAAAGATCTGTGATGCTGAAATTTCTGTAACAGAGTGCTTTATAACATTATTTAAAATCAAATCTCAAAAATATAAAGCTGTTGAATGACTGCATGAAATATAAAATTAATTAATCCTGAGTTGGACTATGTGCAGGAGTTTTATTGAACACACTGCTTTTCCACGGAGATGAACAGCAAACTCAACTGTGCACTATCTGAAATATTTGGAGGTTAGATCAGCCACATTCTGATGGAGAAAGAAAATGCTTAATTGAGGAGAAAGTTGATCTGCAGTGTTTTCACAACCTCTTTTCAGAGCTCTTGAGGTGATATGGATGTTAGCAAAGAAAGTTATTCCCAGTGAGCATGACTGCTTCACAAAATGGGATCTTTGAATTTGTTCATTTTTGCTTTCTTGTTTATTTTCTTAGCTTCCTTGGACGTTTACCAATTATGTTTACTTCATCTCCTACTTCCTTTAGAGTCTCTTTGAGAAAGTCAGTTAATATCTCCTGGTGTATGTATAATTATTTGAAGAGGATAAAAGGTGTCTTTCAACCTATTGGACATTATATTTTTGCGTTCTTACATTAGCTCAAGAATGTGATTTTGTTACTTTTTTGCTGTTTTTAATTACTTGTTTAATTACGTGTTCGGAACTTTCAATCCTGCTGCTTATTAAAAAGGTGATTTTTAAATTGAATATTTGAAGTCCTATTACAAATACTAATGTTAATTGTACAAGACTTTACCCTGACACTCTAGCAAAAAAAAAGACTTCTTTTTAACAGCAGTCCGAAATAATCCTATTATAAATAGCCTAATATTTTTCTGAATTATCTTTTGTACCTCAAATTTATCTTTGTGAATCAGCTGATGAGATGTCAGTCCGGAGAGACAATAGTCATCAAACTTTATTTTCTGTATGAGGACATGTGAAATTGCATGCTGTTTCTAAATTCTAAACAATTATTTCTAAAATATCTGATCTGCATTCTACAGATTAAGCAGATTGATGAACCTCTCTGAAAATTGTTCCTTAGAAAAGTTGTGCGGTTGCTACACCCTATATTGTATTCATAACAATTTGGTGTTTATAGCTACACAGTTTTCACAAAATATTAAATGTTATATGTTAAATATTTGTTTGCTTTTATTGTATAAAGTGAAGAGATTTGATTTTTTTTCTATCTTTTATAGATTGCTATATTTGAATAACAGTATATCTCTCTTCACTTAATATAAGAGTCTGAGCAGATGTCTTTAGGTGCTTGTGTTATTTTGTTTCTTTCCTTCTACATTCTATGTGGAAATAACTTTTTCCACGTGGTCACTGAAGATGATTAACAGAGAGAATTTGAGTTTTGTGTTTTGAACAATAGCTATATGTTGTGTATTACCTTTCAGGGATAGTTTCTTGATGGTGTAGGCTGCCCCTATTTATCCAAAGAATGAGTAGTTATTTGGCATAGATGAGTTCTTTTGATTCTCTACATAGACCCATAGAGATGTGCAGCATGGAACCAGATCCTTTGGTCCAACTGGTCCATGCCAACCTGATAATCCTAAATAAATCTAATCCTATTGCCAGCATTTGGCCCATGTCCCTCTGAACCCTTCCAATTCATATACCCATCCAGATGCCTTTTAAATGTTGTAATTGTACCAGCCTTCACCACTTCCTCTGGCAGCTCATTCCATACATGCATCACCCTGTATTTGAAAAAGTTGCCCCTTAAGTGCCTTCTAAATCTTTCCCCTCCCACTCTAAGCCTATGCCCACTAGTTTTGCACTGCCCCCACCCCGGGAAAAAGACCTTGCCTATTTATCCTATCCATGCCCCTCATGATTTAATATACCTCTGTAAGATTGCCCCTTAGCCTACAACATTCCAGGGAAAATAGCCCCAGCCTATTCAGCCTCTCCCGATAGCTTAAACCCTGGCAAAATCCTTGTAAATCTTTTTCTGAACCCTTTCAAGTTTCACAACATCCTTCCAATAGCAGGGAGACCAGAATTGCATGCAATACTCCAGAAGTGGCCTAACCAATGTCCTGTACAGCGCAACATGACTTCTCAACCCATGTGTTTAATGCACTGACCAGTAAAGGCAGGCATACCAAATGCCCTCTTCACTACCCGTCTACCTGCAACTCCACCTTGAAGGCAGCACGGTGACTCAGTGGTTAGCACTGCAGCCTCACAGCACCAGGGACCTGGGTTTGATTCCACCCTCAGGGCGACTGTCTCTGTGGAGTGTGCACATTCTCCCCGTGTCTTCGTGGGTTTCCTCTGGGTGCTCTGGTTTCCTCCCACAGTCCAAAGATGTTCAGGCTAGGTGGATTGGCCATGCTAAATTGCCCATAGTGTTCAGAAATGTGTAGATTAGAGAGATGGGTCTGGGTGGGATGCTCCGAGCGTTGGTGTGGACTTGTTGGACTGAAGGGCCTGTCCCTACACTGTAGGGATTCTATGATCTATAATTCTATGATCTATGAACTGTTAACCTGCACCCCAAGATCTTTTTGTTCACCAACATTCACCAGGGTCATACCATATTGTGTACATTTAAGTGCAACACCCTCAGTCCTGCATTGACTACACCCTCTGCTGATAGAATTGCAGCAGATGAAGGGTCAACTATGACTATGTGTATGAAACAAGGTAAATGAGCTTGTAGAACAGATTGAATTTGACAGGTATGATGTTGTGGATATCATAGATGTGGATGCAAGGGGACCTGGGCTGGGAACTAAATATCAAGAATACATGTCCTATGGAAAGGACAGGCTGTTGGGCAGAGGGGGCAGGGTTTCCTTCTTAGTAAGAAATGAAATTAAATCAATAGCAAAAAGTAATATCAAGCTGGAAGGTGTAGAATCTGCCTAGGTAGAGTTGAGGAATCTTAAAGGAGTTAAGACCCTAACGGGAGTTGTGTATAGGCTTTCTAGCAGGATCAGGATGTGGGGAAGAAAATAGATCAGGAGATAGTATAGGCATGGAAGAAAGGCACCATTTGAATAGTTATTGGGGACTTCAGTACGCAGATGGACTGGGAAAACCAAGTTGGTAGCAGATCCCAAGAAAAGGAATTTGTGGCATGTCAACGAGACTTTTTTTTGGAGCAGCTTGTGGTAGAACTGCTAGGGAACAGGCAATTCTGGAATGATTATATGTAATTAGGCAGACTTGATTAAAGAGCTTAAATGTGAAGGAACCCCCAAGAGGTCGTGACCATAATATGATAGAATTGACCCTTCAGCTAGAGAGGGAGAAGCTTGAATCAGATGTAACAGCATTACAATTGAGTAAAGGTAACTACAAAGACATGAGGGGGGAGCTGGCCAGAGTTGATTGGAAAGGGAGCCTAGCAGGGAAGACGGCGCAGCAACAATGGCAGGAGTTTCTGGGGGTAATTAAGGAGGCACAGCAGAAATTCATCCCAAGGAAGAAGAAACGCACTAAAGGGAGGACAAGTAATCATAGCTGACAAGGGAAGTCAGCGAAAGTGTAAAAGCAAAAGAAAAAGCACACAATATGGTGAAGATTTATGGGAAGCCAAAAGATTCGGAAGCCTTTAACAATCAGCCAAGGATAACTAAAAAAGCAATAAGGGAGGAGAGAATGAAACGTGAGAGTGAGCTAGCTAGTTATATAAAAGAAGATTGCAAGAGTTTTTCAAAGATATTTTAAAGGCAAAAGAGAGTCAAGAGTTAACATTGGACTGCTAGAAAATGCGGCTGGAGAAGTAGTAATGGGGAACAAAGAAATGGTGGAGCAACAGAATAGGTACTTCGTATCAGTTATCACAGTGGAAGACACCAGCAGCATACCAGAACTTCAAGAGTCAGGGGGCAGAGTTCACTGTAGTGGGCACCACTAAGGAGAAACAAAAACAGGAATTGCTGGAAAAGCTCAGCAAGTCTGGCAGGATCTGTGGAGGGAAATCAGAATTAAGGTTTCGGGTCGAATGACCCTTCCTCGGAACTGATGGTAGCTAGGAAAATGTCGGTTTATATTGCTGAAGATAGGGTGGGGTGATGGGAATCAGTACCCAAGGATCCAAACACACCTTTCAGGTGAAACAGTGCTTTACCTGCATTTCACACAATCACATCTACTGCATTTGCTGCTCCCAAGTGGTCCTCTCGACATTGCCGAAACAAAGAGTAGACTGGGTGACTGTTTTGCAGAACACCTACATTCTGTCTGCAAAAAAGACTCTGGGCTTCTGGTTGCCTGCCACTTTAACACACCACCCTGTTCACTGGCCAACATCTCTGTCTCAGGCTTGCTGCGATGCTCCAGCAAAGCTCAGCGCAAGCTGGGAGGACAGCACCTCATTTAATGCTTGGGGATCCTGAAGCTTTCTGGACTCAATATTAAGTTCAATAACTTTAACTTTAGGGCCTGAGCTTTCTCATGTCCTTACCCCAACTCCCACATACCAGGCCTTGTTACCACATATCTGCTATTAAATGCAACCCGTTATTAACCACTAACAGTCCCAATTAACAACTATTCACCCTCCTAGCCAGATCGCCTGGCCAACTGTTCTTCTGTCTCTTTGGGCTATACTCCTACCTATTGTTTACTCCTTATCCCCACCCCCACCGCCACCCTATCTTCTGCACATAAACCCACATTTTCCTAGCTACTGTCAGTTCTGAGGAAAGGCCACTCGACCCGATTTCTCGATCTGATTTCTGTCCACGGATGCTGCCAGATCTGCTGAGCTTTCCCAGCAATTTCTGTTTTTGTTTCTGATGTACCGCATCGCAGTTCTTTTGGTTTTCATCACCAAGGTGAATAAAGAACAATGCAGCTCAAGAAAAGGTCCTTTGGCCCTCCAAGCCTGTGCCACCATATTTTACTGTACCATACTAAAACTGTCTTTACGTACAGTTCTGAAGGTGGACAAATCACCTGGACCAGATGGACTACATCCCTGAGCTCTGAAGAAGATAGCAAAGGAAATTATGGAAGCATTGATCATGGTCCTTCAGGAATCACTGGAGTCAGGAAAGGTCCCAGAGGAATGGAAAGTGGCTAATGTAACACCCCCGTTTAAGAAAGGAGGGAGGCAGAAGGCAGGAATCTATAGGCTGGTTAGTCTGACCTTTATCGTTGGTAAGATTTTAGAATCAATTATAAAGGATTGCAGAATACTTGGAAGTGCTTGTTAAAATAAGACTGAGTCAGCATGGCTTTGTCACGAGGAGATAATGCCTGACAAATCTGCTAGAATTCTTTGAGGAGGTAACAAGCAAGTTAGACAAACAAGAGCCAGTGAACGTGATCCATTTGGATTTTCAACAGGCCTTTGACAAGGGGCTGCACAGGACGCTGCTAAAGAAGATAACAGCTCCTGATGTTAGGGGCAAGGCAGTGGCATGGATAGAGGATTGGCTGACTGTCAGAAGGTAGAGAGTAGGGATAAAGGAGACTTTTTCAGGATGGTAGCCAGTGACTGTTGGAGTTCCACAGGGTTGAGTATCAGGACCAGAGCTGTTCATATTATACATTAATGGACAAAATGAACTGAGGCCTTTGTTGCTAAATTTGCAGAGGACACCAAGAAGGGTGGAGGCGCAGGTTGTGTTGAGGAAATGGGGAAGCTGCAAAAGACTTGGATAGGTTAGGAGAGTGGACAAAGAAAATGGAGATGGAATACAATGTGGAAAATTGTGAGGTTATGCATTTTGGCAGGAAGAATAGAAGTGTAGACCATTTTCTAAATGGGGAAAGGCTTCGGAAATCTGAAGTGTACAAGTACTCGGGAGTCCGAGCTCAGGATTCTCTTAAGGTTGATGTGCAGTTTCAGTTGGCAGTTAGGAAGCCAAATGCAATGTTTGCATTCATTTCAAGAAGGCTAGAACGCAGGAGCAGAGATGTACTGCTGAGGCTACATAAGGATCTGGTCAGACTGCACATGAATAGAATGAGCAGTTTTGGGTCCTGTTTCAAACGAAGGACATGCTAGTGTTGGAGAGGGACCAGGTTTACAAGCATGATCCCAGGGATGAAGGACTTGTCATATGAAGAACAGTTGAGGACTCTGGATCTGTACCCACTGGAGTTTAGAAGAATGAGAGGGGATTTCATTGAAATTTACAGAAAACTGATTGGCCTGAATAGAGTAGATGTGGAGAAGATGTTTACACGAATAGGAGAGACTAGAACCCAAGGGTGCAGCCTCGGAGTGAACGGGATAACCCTTTAGGACTGAGGTGAGGAGGAATTTCTTCAGTCAGAGGGTATTTAATCTGTGGAACTAGTTTTTGTCGGGGGCTGTGGAGGCCAAGTCATTGAGTGTATTTAAGGCAGAGATGGATAGTTTTGTGATTGGTGAGGGGATCAAGGGTTACAGAGAGAACATAGAACATTACAGTGCA
Source organism: Ginglymostoma cirratum (assembly GCA_024137785.1). Lineage (NCBI taxonomy): Eukaryota > Metazoa > Chordata > Chondrichthyes > Orectolobiformes > Ginglymostomatidae > Ginglymostoma > Ginglymostoma cirratum. Next base: position 2,032,575 of record JAHRHZ010000083.1, read on the forward strand.
GTACAGGCCCTTCGGCCCTCGATGTTGTGCCGACCTGTGAAACCAATCTGAAGCCCGTCTAACCTACACTATTCCATTATCATCCATATGTTTATCCAATGACCATTTAAATGCCCTTAAAGTTGGTGAGTCTACTACTGTTGCAGGCAGGGCATTCCACGCCTTTACTACCCTCTGAGTAAAGAACCTACCTCTGATATCTGTCCTATATCTATCAGCCCTCAATTTGAAGCTATGACCCCTCGTGCTAGCCATCACCATCCGAGGAAAAAGGTTCTCACTGTCCACCCTATCTAATCCTCTGATCATCTTGTATGTCTCTATTAACCTTCTCTCCAACGAAAACAGCCTCAAGTCCCTCAGCCTTTCCTCATAAGACCTTCCCTCCATACCAGGCAACATCCTGGTAAATCTCCTCTGCACCCTTTCCAATGCTTCCACATCCTCCCTATAATGCGGCGACCAGAACTGTACGCAATACTCCATGTGCGGCAACACCAGAGTTTTGTACAGCTGCAACATGCCTTCATGGCTCCGTAATTCAATCCCTCTACCAATAACACCTAACACATTGTACGCCTTTTTAACAATCCTATCAACCTGGGTGGCAACTTTCAGGGATCTATGCACATGGACACCGAGATGTCTCCGCTCATCCACACTACCAAGAATCTTACCATTAGCCCAGTACTCTGTATTCCTGTTAATCCTTCCAAAGTGAATCACCTCACACTTTTCCGCATTAAACTCCATTTGCCATCTCTCAGCCCAGCTCTGCAGCTTATCTATGTCCTTCTGTAACCTGCAACATCCTTCTGCACTATCCACAACTTCACCGACTTTAGTGTCATCCGCAAGTTTACTAACCCATCCTTCTATGCCCTCATCCAGGTCATTTATAAAAATGACAAACAGCAGTGGCCCCAAAACAGATCCTTGCGGTATTTTCCGAGAGAGAAAGCTGTAGATTTAAATTCCATGTTAGCATTTCTCAAAAATCAAAGCTTCCCGCCTATTGCAGTTCTGAGGGAGTGAGATACCATCTTTTAGATGAGACAGTAGACTGAGTCATCATCTGCCTCTCAGTTGGAAGGAAAAGGACCTGTGGCTGTCTTTTGAAAAAGAGCATTGTTAATCCCTGGTATCTCAGTTAATATTTATTCCTTAGACAACATCAAAAAAACAGCTTTTTTGGACATTATCACATTTCCTACGCTTGGTCAAATCACAACCAAAGGTCTTCTTTGGCCATGCAGCATTTTGGGTCGCTCTCTTTAGTAATTTAATATATGTTATATATTTTATTTAAGTAGAAGCCTTGCTTTAAATGTTTCATTTGTCTTCGCATTTTTAATTGTCAATAGAGTACTTGGGATGACCTTTTACATTTAAAAGTGTGATACAGATGTAAGTAGTTGTTCTCATACCATTCATATCTTGTATTCCATTTTAGCTTGTTATCCTATGTACAGTTTTACAGAGAAGTGGTGAACTAGGCAAACTGAAACGGTGCGGCATAACAGCTGAATTAATGCAATATCTATAATTCCGATACTGTCTTGTGATGGATGATGTTACAGTACTAGTCATATCTTAGAATACTGAAAGAACTGATTGTTTCAATACCATGAACTGCTTGGCAACAAATACAACTTCTACTCTTATCCAAATTCATGTAATTATATTTATTAGTTTGATGGTAAATCCCAGTTTGTGTTTGCCAGTAAACTTCCTGAGTAAGGATAGTTGGGTAAATCCTGCCTGATTCTACATGGAGAGTTGTGATCTGTTTGCTGTAAACTGTGTAATTGCCAAGTAGCTGCCTCCTACGTTTATTTCAAGTATCTGAGTTTTAATTACGGGGAACGTGAGAACAAGTAAAAACAGAGAGGAGTATGAGATTAAAACAAACCATAGACGCTTGAAGTAGTTTACTCTAAGTAATGATTTTGCCAATATTTGTAAAATTTATGAGGAAATTTGATAGCTTTTTGAGAAAGAATAAAAAGTACAAAAATAGGACGGGAAAATTGCCTTAATGCAGTGGAAAGCTGCAATTGAGAGCCAAGTACCAGCACTGATGCAAGGAGTCAATTGGATCATTCTCGAATTGACGAAACTGTACGACAATGGAATAGTCATAATCTTCTCATCCTTTTTTGACAAAATGTGTTTCTCCATTTGACAGAGCTAAGACATAGAGAGTTGTACCCTAAAAGTCAACGAGAGTGTTATAAGTTTAGAGGCGTAAGGTTAGAGTAACTACCGACTATTCCGTATCAGTGTTTTGTAAAGAAGAGTATGCTGACAGAAGTTTGGTCAAAGCGGAAATGGTGTAGGTAAAGAATTGGATGAAAATTGACAGGATGTGTTGGAAAGGCTGGCTGTATGTATAGTTGTTAAGTTGCTATTTTGGATTGCTTATATCCGAGATGGCTAACGGATGTCGGGGTGAGTACAGAGAAAGGGGTTTCAATAATTTTATAATCATCCTTCGACAGAGGAGAAACACAAGATGATTAAGAACTGACAAATATGCGATCCTTATCCAAGGAAGGGTGTGAGGACATTCTTCATACCTAATATATCAATCATAGAGTCATACAGCACCGAAACACCCTTTGGCCCAATTCGTCCATGCTGACCAGGTTTCCGAAATTGAACTAGTCCCATTTGCATGTGTTTGGCCCGTATCACTCTAAACCCTTTCTATCCATGTAGCTGTCCAAATGTCTTTTAAATGTTCTAATTGTACTCACCTTGACCGCCTCCTCTGCAGCGCGTTCCATATATGCACCACCCTCTGTGTGAAAAAATTACCCCTCAGGACCTTTTTAAATCTTTCCCCTCTTGCCTTAAACCGATATCCTCTGGTTTTGGACTCCATCAGCCTAGGAAAAAGACCTTGGCTATTCCACCCTATCTGTGCCCTTCATGATTTTATAAACCTCTATAATGTCACCCCTCAGCCTCCGACACTCCAGGGAAAAAAGCCCCAGCCTGTTCAACCTTTCCCTCTAGCTCAAGTCCTCCAGTCCCGGCAACATTGTTGTAAACCTTTCCTGCACTCTCTCAGGTTTAACACTGTCCTCCTTATAGAATTACCCAGTATGTATCAAGTATTCTAAAAGTGGCCTCACAAATGTCCTGTAAAGCCACAACATGACATCCCAACTCCTGAACTAAATGTTCTGATGAATGAAGTCCTGTCTCTCCTTCAGCCATGTTTATGTAATAACCATGATATCCCAGTCCCATGTTCCATCTATGCCCTGAGTTCATCTGCCTTATCTGTCAGGCCCTTGGCACTGAAATAAATGCAGTTTAATTCTTCAGTCTTCCTTTGTTCTCTGCCATACTCATGCTTGCCATATCTCTTGAACTTGCCCTTTCTAACTTCTGTACCAGCCTCAATCCTCTGTCTTGTCTCGCTTAGGGTTTTGCTGCCCTGCCAAACAAGATTAAACCCTCTCAAGTAGCTCTACAAATCTCCCAGCCAGGATATTGGCCACCCTCCAGTTCAGGTGCTGCCTGTCCCTCTTGTACAGATTACTTCTGTCCCAGAAGAGATCCCAGTGATCCATAAATCTGAATCCCTGCCCCCTGCATCAGCTCCTCGGCTACGCATTCTTCTGCCCTATCCTCCTATTCCTACTCTCACCAGCATGTGGCAGCAGGAGTAATACAGAGTAATACTAACCCTATCGCATTTTCTCAAGGGCAACAGGTTTAGACAATAATTGCTGGCCTGGCATCACATCTCGTGAATGAATACAGATAAATTATGTTTAATTGATCCAATTGAGTATTTTAACGTAATGAACTGTTGATGAAGAAAACGCAATATGCAATGGATGTGTTCTGTATGGGTTTTGAGAATGTATTCAATAAAATATCTCACAAAAGGCTTGTTAACAAAGCTGAGGCTGATGAAATAAGAGAGTCAGTTCCATTTTAGGTTGGACAAATGGCTTGTGAACAGAAAATAATGATTAATGGTGAATGGTTGTTTACCAGTGTAGAAGGATGCAGTAGGATCACCAAGGACCTAGGATCACTTGCTTTGTTTGTTTTATATATAAATGACTTGGATGTTGGAATAGAGTTAATTTCAAAATCTGCTAATGTTACCCAAGTTGGAGATGTGATGCGCAGTGAGGACTGCAAAAGGATATAGACTAGCAGATGGACGAACAAACAGCAGATAGCATTCAGTACCAAGAAGTGAGAGGTGGTGCACTTTTACAGAAGGGATTGGGGAAGCAATAGAATTAATCGAACTGGGTTTATGTGCATATTCTTTGAAGATGCCAGGATATATTGAGAGTGGTGAGCAAAGCAAGTGAAATCTTGGATTTCATTAGTAGAGGTAATGAATACAAAAACAGGGAAGATGTGCTGAACCTTTCTAAGGGTCTGGTTAGGCCATGATTAGACTATTGTTTCATTCGGGTTAACTAACTTTAGGAATGATGTGGATGTACTTGAGAGGGTGAAGAGGAGACTTACCAGAATTGTGCCAGGGACTTTAGCTACAAGATTAGGTTGGTTATGTTTCTATATAGTTCTTCATGGTGCGCAGGAAATCACCATGAGCTCTGATAGTGATATTACAAAATTATAACAGTAATGCTGTTTGACACAATCCTCAAGTCTGAGTTGTACAGCTTAGGTGCCTAGCATCACACTGGGACTGAAATTCATATCATGCATTACTCATTTGTGTGAGAGGCAGAGCATCTTTTTGATTCAATGGCAGCATCCTGTTAATGTCGAGTACCGCTGTGTCGCTACTATATAGCAGCGACACTATAAACAGGAGATGAGAATCTCCTCAGTTCAGGGTGACTGACTTTGAGCTGGCTGGCCACGGCTGGTGTACTGTGCGCAGGTAAATAAAGGGTGACTTGGTGACGGGCTACCGGTCTCTGTGCAGTTATTTCAGGGACCAGTATGGTTTAAACAAAAGCCAAACCTAGCTGGAATCAACATTTCACTCCAGGGCAATGCAATCAGTTGCTGTCTTTGCCCAACATAGAGACATTAAAAGGCCCTCATCTGTTCGTAAAAAAAGCAATAGCAGCAGCGTGAAGCAGCTACCTTCATCTATTGCTCAAGCTCCAGGGTAATCTGGGGTATACTGGGCACTTCTCTGAATCAAAAGTGACAGCTCATTTATGAGTTTGCATGGTATGCAATAAGAAATGATCTGATGAACGTATGAATTTCAGTGCCAGTATGATGCTGGATGTATAGATGTATATCCCAAAGATTGGCAGATTGTATCAAACAGCATTTCCCTTCATTTCTGAAGAAGGGTCTAGGCCCGAAACGTCAGCTTTCCTGCTTCCCAGATGCTGCTTGGCCTGCTGTGTTCATCCAGCTCTACACCTTGTTATCTCGCATTTCCCTTCAGCTGTTTGCAGTAAGCAAGGTACTCACTGTACTCAACCAGGCTGCACGTACAAAAATGACAATACAATGTCTATCTTTAGATACTCCAGCAGATGCTGGAGTCAGAGTCAACACCATGCAGAGCTGGAGGAACACAGCAGGAGGCAGCATCAGAGGAGCAGGAAAGTCGACGTTTTGGGTTGGGGCTCTTCTCTGAAGAAGGGATTGACAATGTCCACTGTTAGATGTGATCCTGCAATTTGATAACATTGATTAGGTAATCCGGAGTGTGTGAAGAACTATGTCAACTGTCAATTTAGGATTGTCGGTCATGCTGACAGTGTGGTACACTTAAGAGGAATGGAAACCAAATGTGGTAGAATAGAATAGAATAGAATATCCTTTATTGTCATGTGTACTCAAGTATAGGACTACAATGAAAAGTTTTACAATGTCACCTGTTATGGCACCATCTTAGGTACAAGTACCTAGGTGCAAATCTTAAGATACAAAAAGAAATAAAGAGAAAAGTAGTTGTATTACTTTTACATTGCATTGTTTAAAGAATAAGTTTAAAATAACACATAGTTAAAAGACTGACATTCCAGTCAGATAAAAATAATCCAAACAAATGGTACGTTACAGCAGCTCAGCGCAGTGGCTTCTGCAGGTGGTCTGACCACACACGCAGACCCAGTCCAACAACTGTTTCCGCTTCATGCCTCCAATCAGCTCCGTACTGGCTCTCAGCTGCTCCAAGTTTAAGGACTGCTTCCCTTGCACCAGCCTCCACCAAGGACTCACTCCTCGCACTGGTCGCTGCCTGGGGCTGCTTCCCCCACACTGGCCTCTGCCCAAGACTTGCTCCACGTGTTGGCCGCTGCCCGGAGCTGCTTTCCTGGTGTTGGCATTCATCTGGGACTTCCTCTATGCGTCGGCTGCTGCCTGGGGCTGCTTCCCCCATATTGGCCACTGTACCCGCCTCTGGGGCTCGCCAGCTCTCCATTCCCTAATGCAGAAAAGGGGAAAAAAGGAGAGAAAATAAGAAAAAGAACAGGCAGAGCAAAGGAGCTCTGGCTGGAGTATCTTACCGTGATGTCATTTTGCCGGTAGTGGTGTTCTGTTCTTTGCAGCCAAACATGTATACTCGTTTGCTTGTTTCAACTCGACAAAATAGGTGACATCCATTCAGGATGTTTATATGTCAGGACAAAGACTTGAAAAACTGAGTCAACCTACCTGGTTTGAAAATTAAACAAAGCTTGGCAGTTAACTGTCAGTTATCGTTAGCTTGGCATTTAACTGTCAGTTATCGTTGGTAATGGTGAATGCACCGACTAATCGGTGCACTGCTCTTGTATTGTATAAATGTTGTTTTCTATTTACTTCACTATTTCTTATGAATAGTTGTGATGATTAAGATGGAAAGCTTCGACAATGTATCTTTTTCTTGGTAATACTCAAGCTATATAACAAAAATAATCTGTTTTAATGATGGTGGTTGATGGGTAAATAAATGCCTGCCTTTCTTTGAACAGTGTTATGGGATGTTTTACAAGCTTCAGAGTGTGGAAAAATCACGATTTAACTGCTTGTCTGAAAGATAGTATCTTTGAAGTGAAAATTATGTTTACAGGTGTTAGTAAGATTTGAACACACAGCTTTATTCAAATAAAGGCTCACTGAAAATTTCAACGCCCATTTCTGCAAAACCTGTACAACATCTGACTTTCAATCTTAGTTAGCCATGCACCTAGGACCGAAACATGACTGGACAACTTTGTATTATATATATGTATATTATTAACCCTTTTCAGATATCCAGGAATTTCCAAGACTGGGATAACCAAGGTGTGAATGCAGGCTGAGAGCTGGGTAAAACGGTGACTAGAGCAAGTGGGAAACAGAGAGCTGGGAATTAGCATTTCCTACCGAGCGGAAGTCAGGAGCAGTAGTGAGGTGAATGGGATTGGTACACACTGAGGGATAGTCAGGAAAGGCTGAGTGAAATCTGGGGACTTTACTGTGGATAAACACTGATTATTTTCATTGTTGAATGAATAGGAAGCATGGAGATTTACCTTGAAAGAAACCACAGTGGATTGGTAAAGGAAGGTTCTTGAACCAATGGTTGTTTGGTAATGAGATGCTTAACCAAAATTTACTGTGGTAGTAGAGACTCAAACATAATTTCAGAGGGAATTAGATAAATATTTCTAAAAGATGAATATGAAAGGTTCCAGTTTGGGCCTGTTTGAGATTAAAACAGAACATTTGCACTGTCATGGAAATAGGGTTCTGCAGTGCTGTCATTTCTGGAATTCCAAGAAAATATTTTTTTTGAGTCTGAGCCCAGTGTGTGTGGTACGTGCTGAATTTAGAACTAGGTTCCCTGTGAGATGTGAATCGAGTTCCAAGTCTATTCCCCTTTGTGATTTCTTTGTTTTGGTTTTGGTTGGTTGATGCCAGCTGGCTTTGAAGTGTGAAGTCCACAACAGAATGATCCTGATTGATTTTCCCAGTTCACAGTTGTCTTCATACACAACCATAGATAGAGAATTCAGCCTATTATTTGTGGCATGCACTAAACGCCCTTGACTGTATCTTGTGCTACAGAGGGAGATTCCAGTTGTAGCTTCAGGTTCAGTATCAGTGCACTATAGATGTATTTAATCAACCTGGTCAGAAGTGATTTCACATTCTTCTAGAGCAGTTAGGACTTAAACCTGAGGTTTCTGGTCCAGAAGTAGACACTAATATACAAGTGCTTCATGTTTCAAGTAAGCTGGTTAGGCAACATTGACTGTCAGTTGGTCATGAGAAGAATCTGAGTCACAGACATATGCAGCATGGAAACAGACCCTTTGGTCCAACTTGTCCGTGCTGACCAGGTATCCCACATAAATCTAGTCTCATTTGCTGGGATTTGGCCTATATACTTCTAAACCCGTTCTATTCATATACATATCCAGATGCCTTTTAAATGTTGTAATCGTAACAGCCTCCACCACATCCTCTGGCAGTTCATTGCATTCATGCAATACCCTGTGCGTGGAAAAAGTTGCCCTTTAGGTGCCTTATACATCTTTTTGCTCTCACCTTAAACCTATGCCCTCTGGTTTGGACTCCATCCCCCCCCAGGGAGAAGACCTTGCCTATTTACCCTATCCATGCCCCTCATGACCTTATAAACCACTATAAGGTCACGCCTCAGCGTCCAATGCTCTAGGGACAATAGCACCAGCCTATTCAGCCTCTCCCTATAGCTCAAACCCTCCAACCCTGGCAACATCGTTGTAAATCTTTTCTGAATCCTTTCTCGTTTCATGACATCCTTCAAACAGCAGGGAGACCAGAATTGCGCGCAATACTTAAAGTGACCAAACCAATGTCCTGTACAGCCGCAATATGGCCTCCCAACTCCTATACTCGGTGCACTGACTAATAAAGGCAAGCGTACCAAGTGCATTCTTCACTATCCTATCTATGTGCGCCTGCAGTTTCAAGGAACTATGAACCTGCACTCCAAGGTCTCTCTGTTCAGCAACGCTCCCCAGGACCTTACCATTAATTGTAGAAGTCCTGCCCTGATTTGCCTTTCCAAAATGGAGCACCTCTCATTTATCGAAATTAAACTCCATCTGCCACTCTTCGGCCCATTGGCCCATCTGATCAAGATCCCATCGTACTCTGCAGTAACCTTCTTTGTAGTCCAGTACATCTCCAATTTTAGTCTCATCTGCAAACTTACTAACCACACCTCCTATGTTCACATCCAAATCATTTATATAAATGACAAAAAGCAGTGGACCCAGCACCAATCCTTGTGGCACACCACTGGTCAATGGCCTCCAGTCTGAAAAGCAACCTTCCACCACCACTCTCTGTCTTCTATCTCTTAGCCAGTTCTGTATCCAAACAGCTAGTTCTCCCTGTATTCCATGTGATCTAACCTTGCTAGCCATGAGGAACCTTACTGAATGCCTTACTGAAGTCCATGTAGATCACATCCAACATTCTGCCCTCATCAGTCCTCTTCATTAGTTCTTCAAAAAACTCAATCAAGTTAGTAAGCCACGGTTTTGCATGCACAAAGCAATGCTGACGATCCCTAATCAGTCCTTGCTTTTCCAAATATATGTAAATCCTGGCCCTCAGGATTCCCTCCAACAACTTGCCCACCACTAATGTCATGATCACAGGTCTAGAGTTACCTGGCTTTTCCTTACCAGCGTTCTTTAATAGCGGCACCTCGTTAGCCAACATCACCTGTGGCTATTGATGATATAAACATCTCAGCAACGGGCCCAGCAATCTCTTCTCTCACTTCCTACAGAGTTCTACGGTACACCTGATCAGGTCCCGGGGATTTATTTGCCTTTATGCATTTTAAGAGGTTCAGTACTACCTCTTCTGTATTATGGACATTTTTCGAGATGTCGCTATTTATTTCCCCACACTTTCTATCTTCCATGTTCTTTCTCCACAGTAAACACTGATGCAAAATACTCATTTTGTATCCATCATCTCCTGTGGTTCCACACATAGATGGCCTTGCGATCTTTAAGGGGCCTAATTCTCTCCATAGTTAACCTTTTCTCCTTAATGTATTTGTAGAATCCTCTTGGATTCTCCTTAATTCTATTTAGCGAAGCTCTTTCATGTCTCCTTTTTGCCCTCCTGATTTCCCTCATAAGTATGCTGCTGCTGCCGCCTTTGTACTCTTCTAGGGATTCACTCAATTCCTGTTGTGTGTACCTGACATATGCTTCCTTCTTATTCTTGACCAAAACCTCAATTTCTCTAGTCACCCAGAATTCCCTACACCTACAAGCCTTGTTCTTCACCATAATAGAAACATACTGTCTCCGGATTTTCGTTATCTTATTTTTGAATGCTCCCTGTTTTCCAGCTGTCCCTTTACCTGTGAACATCTGTCCCCAATGAACTTTTGAAAGTTCTTGTTCCAGTTTAGAACTTTAACTTTTAGTTCCAGTCTATCCTTTTCCATCACCATTTTAAACCTAATAGAATTATGGTCACTGTCCCCAAAGTGCTCACCCACTGACATCTCAGTCACCTGCCCTGCCTTATTTCCCCAAGAGCAGGTTATGTTTTGCACCTTCTCGAGTATGTACATCCACATACTGAATCAGAAAATTTCCTTGTACACAATTAACAAATTCCTCTCCATCCAAGCCCTTAACACTATGGCAGTCCCAAACTATGTTTGGAAAATTAAAATTCTCCACCATAACCAACTTATTATTCTCACAAATACGGAGACCTCCTTAAAAATTTAGTTCTCAATTTTCCGCTGACTGTTGTGGGTGTCAATAGTATAATCCCAAAAAGGTGATCGTCGCTTTCTTATTTCTCAGTTCCATCCAAATAACTTCCCTGGAATGTCCTCCCTAAGTACAGCAGTAATGTTATCTGTGATACATAGGACTCCTCCTCCTCTCTTGCTCCCCTTTTATCCATCTGTCCATCCTATATCATCTGTACTCTGGAACATTAATCTGCCAGTCCTCTCCATCCCTGAGCCATGTCTCTGTAATTTCTGTGATATCCCAGTCTGTGCCCTGATTCATCTGCCTTACCTGTTGGGTCGCTTGCATTAAAATAAATGCATTTTAATTTATCAATCCTACCTCATTCTCTGCTTTGTTCCTGACTGTTTGACTTACTCTGTTTCCCAACTCCTGTGTCAGTCTCAGACTGGTTGCTTTCCTCTCAATCTCCCTGGGTCTCCCCACACCCTCCCAAGCAGCTCGAGCAAATCTCCCCGCCCATGTATTAGTCCCCTTCCAATTCAGGTGCAATCCGTCCTTCTTATACAGGTCACTTCTACCCCAGAACAGATTCCAATGATCCAAAAATGTGAATCCTTCTCCCCTGCACCAGCTCGTCATCCACGCATTCATTTGCTCTATCCTCCTATTCCCACAGTCACTAACTTGTGGCACAGGAAGTAATCCAGACATTCCAACCCTCAAGGACCTCCTTTTTAAATTCCGGCCTAACTTCCTATATACTTTCCTTGGAATCGCGACCTTATCTCTTCCTGCGTCCTGCTGGTTTCTTTCTCCTTTGAGAGTATTCTGCACCCTGTCCAAGATACCCTTGATCCTGGCACCAGGAAGGCAACACACCATTCTGATGTCTCACTGTTGGCTGCAGAAACATCTGTGCTTTTGACTAGAAAGTCCCCTATCACAATCAACCGCTTGGAACCTGGTGTATCCCTTGTTATGTTAGAGCCAGTCTTGGTTGTTACTAGTTACTACTACATGTTACCTTATTGAGTTAGTTGTGATTTAATTATTAATGGAATAAATGTTCTTTGCACTTCTTTGTATTCCTGTTTGACAATTGTTTCCCTGCCCTCAGTTTCTCTTCTGCAACTCCTGATGCTGCTGATTTGGTGAAGCTAGCTGTTGGTGACCAGCTGAAATTTTACTGAGGAATAAGTACTGGAGTACAGTTTTCAGAATCCAGGTGAGCATGGACCCGGGAAAGGGCTGATTAACTCAAACAGGAAAACAGTCCATGACTGGTTCTTGATGTGGGGTTTCAAGGCTAGATTGACAAAAGTGAGGAATTCAAATGCCTTGTGAAGTTTGAGATTTGATAACCTAATTTGTCATTAACATCTAGGTGAAATTGCTATAAATCTTTGGGATCTGTCTTGGTCGAATTTGATCTTTAATGTGGATTATGGGATGTTTGATTGCAGTATATACCCACGTTTGCCACATATTTGCGGGGTGTGAGAAATCATTGTATAGGTATTGTAGATTGTATTACTGTTTTAAAATTGTACAGTTAAAATTTTTTTGTCCAAAACCATGGAATCTTGTGGTATTATTCCCTTAGCGAGTCCCCTACATTCACCTTTTGTCTACTTAAAAAAACATGAGTTACTGGTCCCTAACCAAATGGTAATATTAAATTTGGCAGCCTGGCCTGGTATCATAACCCAATGTGGGAGCTTGTCTGGGATCTTAACAAATGACATTTGTCTATACCCTATGACCCGAATAGCAAAAACCCCCAGGATTGCCACCAACCACTTGGCAACCTGAATGTTCTAACCCACTGATCTTTCCTGTTCCTTCAGAAGAGATTGTTTTCAGTGGTAATAGATACGTGCCTGACACAGATGGATATGAATTGAGGTTTTATTCGTAGGCAGTAAAATTTACTTAGCTTTTATTCTACATCTCTGTATTACTCATATTTTGAGAGGGCGGATTGACCTGCAGCCTTATTATAATTTATCTCTGGGAGACGAATAAAAATGACAAGAAAAACTGAAAGAACTGTGGATGCTGTAAATCAGAGACAAAAATAGAAATTGCTGGAAAAGATCAGCAGGTCTGGAAGCATTTGTGGTACCTGCTGAGCTTTTCCAGCAATTTCTACTTTTGTCTCTGAAGAAAAATGATGATGCATTACCAACCTTTCTGGTGGAATCTTGACATTTTTTTAATAAAACCAAAACTTCAGAACATTTTTCCTATATTGTTAACAGATCGTAGACACATTACTCAAGAAACAGGATGGCCAACCAGGAAGAAACCTGGGAACAACTTGATTCAGAATTTGACCACTATTTAGTTGACATGAAACCATATGTTCTGAAACTGTCACATAAGTCAGGTAAGCTCTAAGGGGAGAAAGAGGGGTAATGTTTCTTTCCAGTTATTGAAGCAAATTCTCCTCTGGTAGTTTCAGTTATTTGTTAATTGCCTTCAGCCCTGATTAATATCAGTGCTAAGTTTTAATATTTGTGTGCCTTGCTTTGTACTGCAGTGAGTAGCAGCATAATTAGTGTAAAGAAACAATTTTTCTTGCTGTTTTCACTAACTCAAGTTGGGGGACTGCAGGGATATCCAAACTTTGTAAGCTGGTCATAGATCCTTATTAGTTGAATGTAAAATTCTAAACCAATGTTCCTACTAAGATATATAGATCTGAAGTTGCTGATAATACATCTCAGTGTTCCGATTTAAGATTTATCCACCAATGAACAACTGCATTGAACATAGGAACAGAAGTCAACCATTTGACTCAGGTTAACAGTCCAGTCTGTTTTGCTATTCAATGAGAGCATGGCATATCTGTGACCTATTTCCATTCTATCTATCATTGCCCAATATTCCTTAATTGCTTTGGCTAACGTAAATCTAAAAATCTCAGGTTTAGAACTATTGATTCAGCATTAATTGTTGTTTTGTGAAGAAGGTTCAAAACTTTACCACCCTTTTCTGTGCAGAACTATTTTGTAATTTAGTTCCTGAAAGGTTTGGCTGAAATGTTTAGACCAAACCCTCTAGTGCTGGACACCTCAGCTGGTGAAAACAGCTAGTAAAACAGAGTTTTCTCGAACTTCAGACTCTCAAAATTGGAAAAGGACAAATCATCGGCTAAAGAAACATTGCAGCACAAGTGGAGGTGACGTTCAAGACTCAAAGAGTTGGCTTTCTGCCTCATGAAGATCAGAAATTTCTCAGAGGCTGTAGTCTGAACACCCTTTCAATTTATAAAAAGGATGTGCAATATTCTAACATGCATAAGCATACTTCGGGGAGGTAGCCAAAATGTTGTGTTTAGATTAATAGTACACCTCTTTTACAAAAGTGAAGGACTGTTTCTTCTCCCTGTTTTTGTTCCGAAACATTTGCCTTCATCTAGCTACTGGATGCAATAATGCAATGGCAAAACAGGGATTTGATAAAAACAAGATCATTAATTTTGATAGAAATCAATTCTTTGAAAATACTCTTGAATCAATAGTGCAGAGCATAGTGAAATTATTATTAGATTGAGCAGAAATGATCTGACAGTTATTTGCTTTGCAATCGATGACCTATGCACTAATAAGAGATAAAAGGTACTGCAGATGCTGGAGAATCCGAGATAACAAGTTGTGGGGCTGGATGATAAAGGGTCTAGGCCCGAAACGTCAAGCTTTCCTGCTCCTATGATGCTGCTTGGCCTGCTGTGTTCATCCAGCCCCACAACTTGTTATCTATGCACTAATAAATTGACACAAGTGAACTTCAAATCAGATACACAATTGAGGATTGTGAAAACTTCATATTAAAAGAGTTTGAACATTTTGTCCTGTGTATTTAGTGGCGTAAATGTAACTTCCTTGATAATCATTTTGCCAATATTTTATAGATACACTATAACAGCTGGATGAACACAGCAGGCCAAGCAGCATCATAGGAGCAGGAAAGCTTGGCGTTTCGGGCCTAAACGCTTCATCAGAAATGGGGGAGGGGAAGAGGGTTCTGAAATAAATAGGGAGAGAGGGGGAGGCGGATAGAAGATGGATAGAGGAGAAGATAGGTAGCCGGATGTGGCGGAAAAACTGCTCAATGTCCAAACGTGACCGGTATTCGTTGATGTGTGGGTGGAGGGGGACAAAGGTGAGCCCTTTACTGAGGACTGACCGTTCGTCCTCAGTAAGGGGGAGGTCTGGGGGGATGGTGAAGCACAGTTGGGGCCAAATTGGGAAGGCCTGAACGTGGACTGTAGTCCGTTGGGGATGATCTGGTTCCGTAGGCAGGTACTAAGAAAGGTGGTGTGCTGTAGTACCTGGTTTGCTTCAGGACATGGTTTCCGCCGCCTCCGCCTACCTATTTTCTCCTCTATCCATCTTCTATCCACCTCCCCTCTCTCCCTATTGGGTATTCACCAGTCCTCCTAACCTTCCGCTCTCCGATGCTGAATGTTCTGTACTCAGCAAAGGCCTCAGCTTTATTCCTCTGTGTCTCTACCTTAACAAATTTTGGGCATGACATGATGCCGAACTCTTCTTCCACTGTTTTCGCCTCCATGCCCATTTCTTTGGACAAGGGTCCTCTCCCAGTTCCAACACACTCCCTCCACCTGGACCCCTCCCTCTGGTCTTTTATCTGCACTTGATCTGTTCATTGAGAACTGTTGATGTGATATTAGTTGCCTCAATTTCTCTGCTCCTCCCCTCACCAAACCCAACCTATCTCCTTCCGAACTGACTGCACTCAATGCACTTCGATCTAACCTTGACTTTGTTATTAAGCCTGCGATTAAAGGTGGTGCTGTTGTAGCCTGGCATACTGACCTCTACCCTGCGGAGGCTGAATGCCAGCTTTCAGATACCTCCTCCTATCTTGCCCCAGACCATGACCCCACGATGACACACCAGGCCATTGTATCTGCCATGGTAACTGATCTCGTTTCATCCGATGACCCCCCCGCAACTGCTTCCAAGCTGACGGTTCCTTAGCTCCGCACAGCTCACTTCTACCTCCTTCCAAAAATCCACAAACACGACTCTCCGGGCAGACCCATTGTTCAACCTGCTCCTGCCCCAGAGAACTCATCTCCTCCTACCTTGACTCAGTCTTCGCTCTCCTAGTCCGATCCCTGCCCATGTACATCCGTGATTCCCCTGATGTCTTACACCGGTTTCAAAACTTCCAGTTTGCAAGTTCCAGCCGCCTCCTCTTTACCATGGACGTGCAATCCCTTTACACGTCCATTCCGGACCAGGAGGGTCTTAGGCCTCCCCACTTCTTCCTGGAGCACAGATCTGAAATGACCCCACCCACGACCACTCTCCTCCGCATGGCTGAGCTTGTCCTCAACCTCAACAACTTCTCTTTTGATTCCTCTCATTTTCTTCAGTTAGGAGTGGGGGCCATGGGTACCCACATGGGCCCTAGTTATGCCAGTCTGTTTGTGAGATATATGGAACATTCCTAGTTCCAGACCTATTCCGGCCCCCACCCACAAACTTTTTCTCTGATATATCGATGATATCATCGGTGCTGCTTCCCTCTCTTGTCTGGAATTGGAAAAGTTCATCGATTTCGCTTCCAATTTCTACCCTGCCCTCACTCTCACCTGGTCTATCTCTGACTCCTTCCTTCCCTTCCTCGACATTTCTGTTTCCATTTCTGGGGATAGACTAGCCACTAATATCCATTGTAAACCCAATGACTCCCACAGCTACCTGGACAATACATCCTCGCACCCTGCTTCCTTTAAAGACTCCATTCCATTCTCTCAGTTCTTCCGTCTCTGTCGTATACATTGCACGTGAGACCACCTTCGACAAGTGACAGGGCCCTCAACTGGGTCTGACTCATCTTCCACATTTCTGCCCTCACCCCTTCTCTTTCCTCCTGCAACAGCAATAGAGTTCCCCTTTTCCTTACGTGCTATGCCACCAGCATCCACATCCAAAAGATCAGCAGATGCCATTTCTGACACCTCCAGCAAGATGCCAAGAGTTCTGAGGAAGGGTCACCAGACCCGAAACGTTAACTCTGATTTTTTTCTTTGCCGATGCTTCCAGACCTGCTGAGCTTTTCCAGCAGCTTCTGTTTTTGAGTCTCGTACTGCTGTTAGGGAGGCAATTCCATAATTTTGACCAGAAACAGTGAAGGAATGGCAATATGTTTCTGAGTCAGAATGATGAGTAGCTTGGAGAGGAATTTGCAGGTGGTGGTATTTCCATGTGTCTGCTGCCCTTGTTCTTTTTCATAGAATTAGGCATGGCTTTAGAAAGTGCTGTCTAAGGATTTATGGTGAATTTGTGCAGTGCCTCTTGTAGATAGTACACACAGCTGCTACTTAGTGTCTCTGGTGGAATATGTGAATGTGGACTGTTTTGTCCTCGATCGTGTCAAGCTTTTTGAGTGTAGTTGGAACTACACTCATTCAGGCAAGTGGGGAATACTCCATCACTCCTAAGTTGTGCTTTGTAGATGGTGGACAGACTTTGAGATGTCAGGATGTGAGATACTTGATGCAGGATTTGTTGCCCCTGATCAGCTCTTGTAGCCACTGTATTTATATGGCAAGTCCAGTTCAATGCAAAAATAAGGCTGAAACATTCACAACAATCTTCAGCCTGAAGTGCTGTGTGGATGATCCTTCTTGGTCTCCTCCAGAGGATATCACCATCATAGATGCCAATTTTCAGAAAATTCAATTCACTCCTTGTGATTTCAGGCTCTGGATACAACAAAGGATTTGTGCCTTGACAGCATTCCAGTAGTAATAAAATCCAATGACACTTCTTAGTAACCAATTAGAAGATGCCTTGCTGAAATTCAGGAAGGCTGCTTAGACAGTACCTTTCAAACTGCAATGACTATTTAGAAGGGTAAGGGCAGCAGATATGTGAGAACACTAACATCTGCAAGTTCCCCTCCAGGACACTTGCCATTCAGACTTTGGAAATATTGTGTCATTCCTTCAGTGTCTCTGAGTCAAACCTTGGGACTCCCTCCCTCATAGCATTTTGTGTGTATACCTACGCCAGATAGGTTGCAGTTCACCACCACCTTCTCAAGAACAACTAGGAATGGGAAATAAATGCTGGCCCAGCTTGTGATGCCCACACCTTGTGAGTGAAAAAATAAAAAATAAAAATCCTTTCTAGCCTGATTGCATTCACCATTCTCACTTCTAGATGAAGAATTTGTGCACATTAATTGCGCTAAGATGTTTTTTCTCTTTTCTTTCCCTCTTTCTTTTTTCTTTCATGGGCTGTGAGTGTTACTGGCAATATCAGCATTTGTTGCCCATCCCTAGTTTCCTTGTATTGTGTGGCTAGGCCATTTTGGAGAGCAGGCAATTAAGAGATGACCATATTGCTGTGAATCTGGAGTTGTGATTAAGTCAGATTAGGAAAAGATGTTGGATTTTCTTCCTTAAAGTGTACTTTTATAGGTTATGGTTACTATAACTAGCTTCCAGTCCCACATTTTATTGATTTGTTGATGATGGGTTATTTTTATGTGCTGTGGTGAGATTGTACACATGAGCCTGGAATGTTAAGCTGATATCTTTGAATAACAAGCCCAGTGACACTATCACCACACTGTCATCTTCCCCTAGAAATCCAAATTTGTTGTGATGGTTCAGATTTGTGCAAGAAATTTAAAGCATTTGTCTTTCAGGAGCTGAGGAAAGAAGCTTGCTATATTTTGATTCTGTGTTGGTTTTGAATGTTATATTGAGTAGTCCATGTTTCTGTAGTCACCAAACATTTACCCATCTCAAATGGAAACTAATCAGATTAATTGGAGTATTTTACAAAAACAGCTTGAGTTTGTAAAGCACCTTTAATGTAATAAAACATTCCAAGGTGCTTCACAGGAGCATGATTAAACTACTGAGCTACACAAGGAGATAATAAATCATGTGACAAAAAGGTTTATCCAATAGGTATACTTTAAGGAATGTCGTTTACAGTGGGGAAGGGAGATAGAGTTGTAGTGAAGATTTAGAAGGTATTCCAGAACTAGGACTCCAGGCAATTATATGTGTGTCCACCAGTGGTGTAGCAATTAAAATTTGGGGATGCACAAGAAGCCAGATTAGGGAACACGGATATCTTTGAGGTTTGTGGGGCTGGAGGAGAGTACAAAAACAGGAAGAGGGCAGGCTGTGGAATGATTTGAAAATGGGAATTGAAGTTAGAATTTTAATATCAAGATGTTGCTAGACCAGGAGCCACTGTAAATCAAGAAGTGATATAGGTGTGGGATTTAATGTGAGTTAGGCACAAAAAACAGAGTTTGAGGGTAGAATATGGGAGCCCAACCAGAAGTGCATTGCGTTTGGAGATGACAATGGCCTAAATTCAGCTTGGAAACAAATAAACCGAGGCAGATGAATAGGCAATCTGATAGAAGTGGGATGAGGTGTCTTAGTGATGAGAAGTCAGAAGTCCATTTTAGGATCAAATGTGATATTGAGGTTCTTTATGAAATGTGTGGCTTCAGTTATCTTTGGATGTGTACAAATACCATCAGTTCTCACCGGTGAAATTATTTTCTAGCGGCCAGTTGTGTGATCAGAAACCTACTTTATGTCTACTAATACCTGACTGAGTTATATTGCCACCAGGCACATTACAAAGTGATGTGATGACTTTTTCTTCTGACTGCCCTTTCAGGTTAGTGCCTCTTGGTAGAGAATCTGACCTGTATTCTCCCTCTCTGCTATAACAACATGCTTTTTTCAGGTGCCATGTCAAAGTTCATAATGTACATTTAAAGGATAATTGTGACTTTTAAAATTTCTATATACATCTTGTAGAACGCCAGAGATGTGCCTTGTGGATCAAGAAATTGTGTGATCCATCTGGAGCTGGAGCAGGAGTCATGGGACGCAAAAACCGAAACATGTATGCCAAGCTTTTACTTCACATGCTGAGACGAGGAGTGCTTGAAGGTCCTTTCACACACAGACCAGAACCTGGATCGCTTAAAACACTGCCTTCTTACATGGTATGAAGTGTTCAGGGAAGAAAAATGCATGTCAAAAGAAGATAAATTGTGCATGTGACTTCTAGGGGCTATGCCATTATTAACGTAATTTGGTGTCACTGCTTTTATTTATTCATTCATAGGATGTGCAAAGTGTTGACAAGGGCAGCATTTGTTGCCTATCTGTAATTGCCCTTGAACTGAGTGGCCTGCTAGGCTATTTCACAGGACAGTGTTAAGACTCAATCATATTGCTCTGGGTCTGGAGTTGCAAATAGACCAGACCTGGTAAGGATGGCAGATTCCTTTTCCCAAAAGGCGTTGGTGAACGAGATGAGTTTTTACAATAGCAAATGACTTTTTATTTATGAAATGAAGTGCTGGAGAAACTCATCAGGTTTGGCAGTGTCTGTGGAAACAGATAAACAGGCTAAATATTTTATGTCATCTTCAGAACTCTGGAGTTGTTTAGATAAAACATTAACTATGCTGCAAGACAAGTTGAGCTTCTCCAGCACTTTGTTTTTATTTCAAATCTCCAGCATCTGTAGTATTTTGCTTTTAATGACAATTTCACAGTCACCATTAGAGTAGCTTTCAACTCCAGATTTCATTAATTGTTTAAATTTCACCAGCTGCCATCATTGGATTTGAACCCATGTCCTGAGAGCATTAGTCTGGGCCCCTGGATTATTTGTGCAGTGACATTATCGCAATGCACCACCTCTCCCTGAAATTCAGCATTAAATGTGTGTTTTGTAAATGTGCACACAAAGATTGCAGGCCCAGAGATTCTGAGAAGACCTTTTGGGGGTAGTCAGATTTCAAAATAGACAGCAGCTGAATTCTCTCCCAAAGTTTCCAAACCTGCCAGAGAACATTCACTTACAGAGACAACCAATCTAGAGAAAGCTTGACCTTGCGTATGACAGATGGAATTGGTGAACAGCTGCTCCACCAATCAGAAATTGTGTTTCTTTCCAGCTCCTCCAATCAAATTTGGTCTTTCTGAAGCTCCACTACTCTCAGGTATTGAGCTAGGGTAGTGTTTCAGCTGGTTGGGAGCAGCTTTGTGCGGGTGTAGGATGCTGAATTAGAGCTGTAGTTGTGGGGTTGGGAGACTTATGAACCTGCTGACTATCCACCTCCTGATGCTGCCTTGACTAGAGTAAATGCATGATTTGATCTGTCTTCTACTTTTGACACACAGGCATGGTTGAGGTTGAAGATTATGCATTGAAAATGCAGGATCTGGCTATAATCACATTACCTACTTTTTTTTTAATGTCAGCAGCAAATCTGCTTCTCACATGTTTTCTCTGGGCTGTAACTTAAAATCAGATGATCTTAATCAGAAGTTTAGTTTTTTTTAAAAAACATCAAATCATACTTGGCTTTATGACATTTAATCATACATAACTTAAAATTATCATTAAGGTATCTGACAAATAAAAGGAAAGAAAAATTTTGATATTCTACATAACATATTGAACTCAGCTTGGGTTCAACAGGCTGGAGAAAGACTGTGGTTCCTGTCGCTGCTGAGTAAGTGGTGGGAGGGTGAAAGAGCTGTGTGTGTCTGGAAGTTGGGAATTTTATTAATTATAAATCAACAAAATACCTTATTTATAGATTTCAGGTTAAAATATATAATTTATAATGTATACACCATTTTGGTAATTGTGTTATGTCTTTTGAAGACAAAAATGCTAAAAATCTTCCCTGGTCAGCCACCCTAGGAATGGGGTTTTGAGGTCCTGACCATCTCTCATATCCTGGGGTCAGAAATATGTATGTAGTTGGTTGTGTATCTGTGCCATGTACACCACCAAATGATATCAATAAATCTGATTGTGGAATTAATATTTAACTGTGATGTCTTGCTGGAATGTAGGTAAACCTGCAGTCTCAGCCAGAGAGGTAAAAACAAACTTTATTGCTGCAGCTTCTATTTGACCAATTTACCAAAAGCTGTTGATTATAGCGACTCTACACCCAGTGCTGCTCAGGTGCAAATAACAGAGAATACGTTGAATGGTATATTTTCCTTGTTGGCATGGCATCATATTTTGCTATATAGGTAATAACCCTGTGCTTTTGTAAACTGTGATTACTTATGGCAAAGAAAGGGATGAGATATCTATCACCACCCAGATAATGTAATTTCTTTTCTGGCTTTTTGGATCTCTGAAATTTTATTGCTCTGCCCTGGAACATTTTTTAAAATGAAATCGCCCTCCATTCTTCTGTCGAGAAAGCAGGCAGTTGATGCCATTCATTTTTGAGTTCTCTGTCAGAAGTTGTTTGTAAATGTCCCTGGGTAATTCATTATGATTGGAAATCCATTGGGCGTGTGTCTGTACTGATATTGCTGTCAATGTGCTATGCCAAGTGACTATTTACAATCGGACCATTTTAAACTTAACTTATAGATTCTGTGCTGTGCTGTTGCTAGGATTAGAAGTAGGGGGGACAGTTCACCCAGAAGCAGTAACTGATGTAAAGACTTTTTTAACAACTATGTTGCTAGAGCAACTGGGTATTCGGAGTTTAAGATTGCTGACTTATTAAACAACGTTGGTGAAATACTTCAAGTTAAAGACAGTCAGACGTACTTTAATTGAGTGTTTTAAACAAAATTGATTCTTGAACCATATGTAGGAAAGTATGAATAGAGAACTCATCAAACAGCAAAGGCAGAGTTACAAAGAAGAACTAGTGAGATCAGGAACCGATAATGGACTGAGAAAGCTAAGGAGCCGCAACTCCTTGCCAACAAGCATGACACATGGGATTTCTTCACAACCACCAAGGCAATATGTTGACCCACCACCCTTGGCCTTGAGCCAGTGTGGAATAAAGACAGAACCCTTTTGAGAGAGGTAGAGAAAACTCAGCCTTCGGTGGAGTGAACAGTTCAAAGGGCTCCTAAACAGTGATACATTCATAGATGAGTGTGTGTTTGAGAAAATCTCTCAACTCTCCAGCAAAGATTATCTTGGACTACCACTTAGTGTGGCATTAATCAAAGCTGCCATTAAACGCACAAAAAATTGAAAATCTGCACAGGACTTACACAGTTAACAGTGCGACATTGGAGTAGTATTGAGGAACAGAGAAACCTAGGGGCTCAGGTACGTAATTCTTCGAAAGTTGTCTCACAAGTAGTCAGGATGTGTTAAGGAGGCATTGGCACACTTGCCTTCATTGCTCAGATCACTGAGCATAGGAGTTGGGATGTTTTGTTGAGATTGTACAGGACATTGGTGAGGCCATTTTTGGAGTACTGTGTACAGTTCTGGTAGCCCTGCTGTAGGAAGTGTGTTATTAAATTGGAGAGGTTCAGAAAAGATTTTCCAGGGTGTTTCCAGGACTGGAAACTTGATTGGCATGAATGAGTTGGACCGAAGCGTGTGTTTCCGTGCTGTATGATTCTATGACTCTGATTTATTTCAGCGGAGATTTTCAAGTTGGAGGAACAGAGCTTAGCCATCATCTCCATCAACTGTTCCTGAAAATCTGGGACAAAAGAAATCCCTGCTGATCTCAGGGATACTGCCAATTAAAAAGTCTTTCTATCTCTTTGTTAAATTTTCTTAACTTCCTAGCATCTACTATACTCAAAGGTCGTGAATTCCGCAGATTTGTGATCGTTTGAGAAGTAATTTCTCATCCTTTCTGTTTTTAAATCTGCTACACCTTATACTAAAACTATGACCTTTTTGTTCTAGACTGCCTCACATGAGGAAGCATTCTCTGTATGTTGAGTTTGTCAACCCCCTTTCGTATCTTATATACTTCAGTTTGGTCTTGTCTCATTTTTCTAAACTCTATAAATCCAAATTGCTTACTCTGTCCTCATAAAACAAGCCCCTGACCTCTAGAATGAATCTCGTGAATATTCTCTGAACTGCCTTCAATGCAATGACATCCATCCTCAAGGGGACCAAAATTGTAAGCAGTACTCCAGCTGTGGTCTCACTAATGCTTTGAATAGTGCAGCAACAGTTCCTTCCTCATATACTCCATTCCTTTAGCAATAAATGCCAAAATTCCATTTACCTTTCTTATATATCAGCAGTTCAATAAAATTAGTGTGAAAGCCTTTTTCTATTTGGTCTCATGGTACACAAACTTAAAGCAAGACATTTGCAAATACTTCTTAGTATTCTTTTGAGCAGGTGGGATACCGTTGTGGTTGGTTGGCTTGCCGACCTGCTTCATTGTTCTGCAAACGTTTCATTACCCTGCTGGGTAACATCATCAGTGCAGCCTCCGATGAAGCACTGTTGAGTTTTTCCTGCCTGTTATTTAAACTCTGGTGTCCATTGAGCTGGATTACCCCATTTCCGGTTTCCTTTGCAATGGAGTGTATATGGGGTCTAGCTCTGTGTTTATTGACAGCTTTCTTAGTGGAGAACCAGGTCCCTAGGAATTCCCATGCTTGTCTCTGCTTTGTCTGTCCCAGGATCCTGGTGTTGCCCCAATCGAATTGGTGGTTCTCCTTATCCATGTGGATGGAGATGAGTGAGTATTGGTCGTGTCTTTTTGTTGCCAATTGATGTTTATGTACCCTGGTGGTTAATTTCCTTCCTGTTTGTCCAATATAATGTTTGTCACAGTCTCTGCAGGGAATCTTGTATATGACGTTGGTCCTGTCCATAGTGGGTAGTGGGTCTTTGGTTCGGATGAGTAGTTGGCATAGGGTTGATGTGGGTTTGTGTGCTACTCTGATGCCCAGTGGTCGTAGGAGTCTTGTGGTCAGTTCAGATGTGTTCCTGATGTAAGGTAGCGTGGTGAGTGTGTCAGGGCATGTAGTATCTTCCTGTTGTCGTGCGTGTGAAAGGCATCTTCTGACCCAGTTTTTTGGTATCCATTGTCTTTGAATACTTGGAAGAGGTACTCTTCTTCTTCTTGATGTAGCTTTGTGTTGCTGCAGTGTGTTGTTGCCCATTTAAATAATGTTCTCATGCAACTTTGTTTGTGTGTGTTAGGGTGGTTGCTGTTGAAATTCAGTACTTGGTCAGTGTGTATGGCTTTCCTGTGTACCTTTTGTTAGGAATTCCTCATTTGTCGTGCATTCCACCATGACATCTAGGAATGGGAGCTGTTTGTTCTTCTCCTCTTCTCTGGTAAATCTGCTCCCGGTGAGTGTTTTGTTCATTAGTTCGTGTGTCTCCTCTAGTTTGGTCCGTTTAATAATGACGAAGATGTCATCCACGTGGCGTATCCATAATTTGGGTTGGATTAGCAGAAGGGCCATACTTTCAAGACTCTGCATCACTGCTTCTGCTATTAGTCCAGAGATAGGTAATCCCATGGGTGTCCCGTTGATCTGTTCGTATATCTGGTCGTTAAAGTTGAAGTGGGTGGTGAGGCATAGGTCGAGTAGCTTCAGCATGTTGACTGTGGAGATGGTGTCACTAGGGTCTTGTTCTTGCTTTAGTACTGTTGTCAGTGTTTCTCTTGCTCGTGGTATGTCTATTGATGTGAACAGGGCAGTAACGTCAAACGATACCATGGTCTCGTCATCATCTATTCTTATGTCCTTGATGGAATTGAGGAACTCCTGGGCTGAGTAGATTGAGTGGGGTGACTTGCTGACGAGGTGCTTTAATCTCCTTTGTAGTTCCTTGGCTAATCTATGCGATGGCGTGCCTGGCAGGGAGACTATGGGTCTGAGGGGTATGTCCGGTTTGTGTACCTTCGGGAAGCCGTAGAATTGTGGGGGGGCGTGGGTGTAGTGGAGGGGCAGGAGGGGCGGGAGTGGGGCGGAGGTGGGTGGTGTTAGTTCCTTCAGGTTTCATTCTTAAGAAGTCTGTTTTGTTGATTTATCCGGTCTGTTTGAGAATCTTGTTGTCCAGTTGTGGTGTTGGGTCTGTCTGCGCTTACCGGTATGTGTTCTTGTCAGCCAGCAGTGCATGTGCCTTGGAGAGGTAGTCCCAGTAATATTTAGTATTACTGTTATGCGCCCTTTGTCTGTTGGTGGTATTGTGATGTTCTTGTCCTTTATCAGTCCTTCTAGGGTTTTCCTTTCAGATGTGTTGAGTTCGCTTTTTCTGGTCAGCGTCGGGATCACTGTCTGTCTTATGGCTTTTCGTGTTTCTTCATTGATGCTGTTGGTCTTCAGCGTGGCTTCCAGTGTGGCTAGGAATTCTGTTTTGTTGGCGTCTCTGTAGTTGTATTTGAGTCTGCGAATGAGAACAGCTTTCTCTGTGTCAGTTTCCTGTCTGAAAGGTTTCTTATCCAGGTGTCTGCTCTGTTGTTGTCATTTTGGTGGGTTAGTTTGGCTTAGTAGTTAGTTAATTAGCATCAACGGCCTGCTTTCTCCAGAGAAGAATGGAGGGGGACTTCCTAGAAGCCTGGTACTTCACTAAGAAAGCTGTCAATAAACACACACAGCTAGACCCCATATACACTCCATTGTGAAGGAAAACCGGAAGTGAAGTAATTCAGCTCAGTGGACACCAGATTTTAAATGACAGGCAGGAAAACACAACAGAATTTCATTGGAGGCTGCACTGATGATGTTACCCAGCAGGGTAGTGAAACGTCTGCAGATCAATGAACCAGCTCGGCAAGCCAACCAATCGCAACAGCCACAACCCAGGCTACAAATCAATGCTAAAGTCTTATAGGTAGGATACCACTTTTAGTGTTTGAACCAAGATTATATCGTGCAGAACCTATAATATATATTCATTTAACTCTTTTACTGCCTCCTTTCTGTTAGGACTTCTGGTTCACTTTCTAACTCTGCTTGTGCAAATGCTCCATTGAGGCTGTCTGCGAAGAAGTGTGTAAAAATAGTTGAGTGACTTGAGGGCTGGATTTGAGTGGCATTGCCAAAATACTAATATGCAATGCAGCCGACTTGATGTCTAGTGAAGAAGTGATTGTGTCTCTTCTGGCTATAAAGAACAATTATTGTGGAACTATGTGGTCATTTAAGGTGTGGCTTATTGCTGTGACGTGTGTTTGAGTTCTTTTCAGACAATGTAAGGAGAAGGCAATGTCAAGTAATGTCTTCAGACTTAGATTTTGAAGAAGTACCATGATGTACATGCAACTGTAGAGATGTAAGCACTGATCTTATAGTTGCATTAGGTAAGGATTAATTTATCATTGTGTCTTTATGTCTGTACAATACTCCCAGTCTGGAGTTTAAGTGTAGTCTCGTGTAGTTTATTCCAGTCAGTTCTAACTTTACCCATTCTCTGATATTTATACTCGGTGATCTGTAGCTCTGTGACATCACTGTAAAGTTATTCCAGTACCTTGAAGACCTTATGCAACATGTACTAAGCATTTTATCAACCTTGGGGGGAAAAAGTCAGTAAAATAAAAGAAAAACATGGATTTATTATGAATTAATTCAAGCTTGTTAACTCTGATGAATTGGGAAGTCCCTGTTGGATATAGGATATAATCTCTGGGATGTCTCAATGAATTAATTCAGTTTTTGTTTTCTTTTATTAATTGCAGTCAATCTACTTTGATGAGCCCAGCTTTTCAAAACCACTTGATCATGGAGTTGAGGGAATACCAGACTGGGTAACAGAAGACCTGGGTTCAGGGGATTCAAAGTCCAGTGGCTCCTTGAGAAGTTACTCCAAAGATAATGCATCTTCTGACTTCCCACGTGTTGTTCACAGGTCTGTTTTCTTAAAAACAAAATTCCATTTTGAGCCCTGTTACACTTTCTCATATTTTACTGAATATAAGATTTCAACAGCCCTACCTAGTTTTAGTGTTGTGCTGAGGAACTCTAGTAGCTTCCACATGAGACAATAGTTGATAAGAGAACACAGATGGAATCTTAATTGTTTCGGGTTGCATTCATTATATTTCGTGCCAAGAATGAAGTAATTTGAGGAATAAGTTCACCTTAAATGGATTGTTATTTTGCCCAGGTTTTCAACTCAAAACAAACTATTCCATTCTGTGTATACAGGATGACTTGAGTACGCTCTGTAAATTGAGCAAATTAATAATCATAGTTTTGCAAAATTAATTCCAATGTTGATCAGGCTATTTAAGCAAGATTATGTAAAGGCTATTGATAAAGTTGGTCATGTGTTGCTGAACTATGCAGCCTAGAATGTTCCGGATTCAGTTACCAGTCAATACTGACTGAATTAGCTAATCTTAACTAATATTGTGACAGATCACTCAGGATTCTGATTTTGTTTCCAATCAAGTCTGTCTTGTTGGAAAATGTGTGTGTCATGTCAGGATCAGACAAAGCTGTGAATCAGAACATTCTGATGCAAGGCCATCATTAATCTTAAACTATTTTTCTCTCGCTGACCTGCTGAGTATTTTTAGCATTGCATGTTTTTATTTCTGATTTCTAGCAGCTGTGACGTTTTGCTGTTATTTATTATCCTTGGTTGTCTGGGCAATATTTATCCCTCAATCCGCATCTCAACAAACACTGTTCTGGTCTTTATATATCAGGGTCTACTGTGCGCGAATGAACCTCTGTGTTTCCTTATTGTTTAAATATTATTTCAGTGACCCTGAAAGTTCTACTTCAATTTTTGTTCTTTTACTCATCAATTCCACATTAGGATATATTGTCTTAATTTCTTCATGAGTTACTTTTGTAACTAAATGTTTCTTGTAGCATGGCTGAGCAAGTAGCAACCTTGATTGTGATGGTTGAGAATGTGCTTTCTTGCCGGAAGGAAGAATAAAGGAAAAATGAAAACAACAGGAATTGGAATTCCAGTGGGAAGACAGAAATAAGGAGACAGCTCAGAAAATTTAGATTAGAATTGTAATGGGAACAAGAAGGAAGATGAGAGAAAGAGAGACAATGTGATTATTAGCTTAAATTGGCCATATTCACCGGGATTCTGTTTCGGACCATTGCTGGTGTATGTTTAAACTGGATGTTGTTTTGCAGCACTGCTTGTTGAGCTCAAGGTGGAGCTACATATTCAGTTAATTCTTGACTTTGCTTTAGGAATTTCAGTAATTTTTTTTGTGTGCGTACGTGTACATGTCCCTCGTGATTTAAATTAATTTTTCTATATTCGTTTTGTACTAATTGTTTTTAGCTCTGTTATTTAACAATAAATTTAATGGTCTTGAATATATTTTGGACATTAATTACGTTCAGTTCATTTTTATACTATTACTTCACAATGAAAATTATGCATGGAAAATGTAGGGATTTTATCTTCAATGATCTTGCTTTGCAGTTGCTAAGTTGTAAAGACTGTGCTTTTTATTGTTGCATTTTGTGCACTGAAACTGAAGAAAACTGTTTTAAACCTCAGAGATTTAGAAGGATGGCTGTACGTTTTAAAGTATGGAATTTGATACCTGTTGTGAATTCAGTTTGTGCAGCAGTGGGTTCCAGCAATGTGCAAATGAACCGGAGCTGAAGGGTTGTTTATAAGTAAAGATGATTAGTTTGTGGATTAGGGACCAATTATCAATGACAGAGGTCCTCTGCTTAACAATAGGATGGTGATTGGTTGTCACTTTGGTGAACAGCTTCGTCTGTGAGTAAGATCGAGAGAAGCTAGTCGGACCAGGAGAGAGATCAGCAGAGATGCAGCAGCCAACGCAAGCACTTTCCATCTCTGCAGTAAGGCACTTCACACCTTGAAGTAAACAAACTTTCTCCAGATGCTGCGAGTTGTGACTTTTAATTGGATAAGACAGAGGCCTTTTTTAAGTGAATCAGCCACCCTTTGCCTCTTGCAAAATTGGAAGCATTTGGCAGGAGAAATCTTCAGATCAGCTCAACGGATTTTGGGAATGAAGATTCTGGCCTCCACCCGTGCTTTTTCTTTCCTGTTATGTCTGGTTGTCTGTGTTAAGGTGGAGTTTATAACGGGTTTACAGTTTTAATTTGTATGGTTTACATAATTTATTTTAATTGTTTACTTGTAGCTAGAATTTAATTATGTAATAGATAATGATTCCTTGTTAAGTAGAGAAACCTGACCCATGCTTTCTATCAACCTGGGTTTGAAAATTGGGTAACTTGGGGATTTTATGCATTTCTTTTAAAAACTTCAATTGTTGTGACAACTCCGAGAATACTGGGGCTTAATTTCTACCCCAGTGAGTCATGACAAGGTTTGAGGGTCTTGGCTGGGCTTGGATTGGTTGCATTTGATTTGAAACAGAGCCAATGAGGATTTGGGTGTAGTATTAGTAAATAACATAGGTGAACGAAAATACCACATTCTGCATACCATTTTACACATGGAATCAGAAGTAGAAAAGGCTTTCCTGCAAGTGGCAGAGTTATCCCCAATGGTTTCAAAACCCAGGTTGATTGACTTGGTAAGTAAACTGGAGGTAGCAATCACTGACAGAGTTAGAAAGGTAGAAAGATTCAAGGTACTAACACAGTACTTAGGTTTAGAGGAAATACAGAGGAGTCCAAGTACTTCGGATAGTGAAATGTCACAATTGGGTGATGAGGTTACAGTTACAGTTGCGGGAGCATAATTGAATTGAATCATTTATTGTCACGTGTTCAATGAAAAAATACAGTTTTCAGCTTCTAACACTCATATCCACCTTGTTTAGCTCCCTCAAATTCAATATAGGTTTGCCCGGGCTATTTTCTTAGATTCTGAAACGTTTGCCGACATGCTTCAGGCACTAACGCAAATGCAACCAATATATAGCTTTGCCTACAGTTTCACAATCCCAAGAAACCTCTTCTGACAGTGAAGCATAAATTTTCTGCACTTTACCTGTCTATTTACTCTGCATATCCAGTCCTCTTTTGCCCAACTAACCTGTCCAGCCATTTTCTCAAATAAAATGAAGAATACCTGCACATCCTTCGCCTCAAATTTTGGTAGAGCTATGCAAGCAAACATTTCTCGACTGGACCTCAAATTAGACTCAGATTCTGTTAGCACTGCCTGCATCAATAGCTGACATTTCCCGCTTCAACTATGCCAATTTAAGCTAATATTCACATTCTCTCTCTTTCTCTAAAAGGGGTGGGGAGGGGATAGAATTACTACAGAGGGAGAGAAAAAAAGAAAGGACAAAGAAAGAAAGAGAACTGGCGAGCAGTGTGGACCTCCAAGTGGACACTCCCTCCCACATCTTGCCAGAAAGAGAAATAAAGGAAAAATGAAAACAACAGGAATTGGAATTCCAAGGGGAAGAGAAAGATAAGGAGAGAGCCGAGAAAATTTAGATTAGAATTGCAAAGGAAACAAGAAGGAAGATGAGAGAAAGAGAGAGAATGTGAATATTAACTTAAATTTGCATAGTTGAAGCAGGAGTTGTCAGCTACTGATGCAGGCAGTGCTGAGAGAATCTGAGTCTAGTTTGAGATCCAGTCGAGAAATGTTTGCTTGCACAGCTGTACCAAAATTTGAGGCAAAGCATGCGCAGGTATTCCTCATTTTATTTGAGAAAATGGCTGGACAGGTTAATTGGGCAAAAGAGGACTGGATATGCAGAGTAAATCGACAGGTAAAGTGTAGAAAATTTATGCTTCACCTGAGGCATGTTGGCAAAGGTTTCAGAATCTAAGAAAATAGTCCGGGCAAGCCTATATTGAATTTGAGGGAGCTAAACAAGGTGGATATGAGCTTTAGCAACTGAAACAAAGTATGAAACTCTGAGAGGTTATTCTCTTAGATGAAGTTAAAAAAAACCACTACTTTCAGTAATAAATACACATTGAAACTGAAGGGTTGCAACTGCTAAATAGATGGCAGCAATGACGGATGATTGAATTAATCCATAAAACTAATCCTTTTTTCCAATATCTTCGTAAATTCGAAAAGGATAGAAAATGAAGGAGTGAATGTAAGGCAAGTAGCCATGGTAAGGAATGAGAATAGGAAGATCTCCTCCGACCAGAAGGAGAATTGCTGAGGGTGAGGTGAAAATTGAGGGCAAGGTGTTTCCATTATAACAAGGTGAGATATGTTCATTCACAATGTTGAGAGTTGCACCACCCATGGGGCTTGGTACAGTTCATAAAAATGAGTTTGAAACAGAAACGTGGGAGGAAAAGACCACTTGGATTGTAACTGTAACTTAAACTAAGAGATCAGAGGTGGATGCTACCAAATGTAGAAATAGTACCTAGGGTAGATGAGAGATAAGAACGATTTTTATCGAAAGGTAACATAGCCCCATTTTCTTTGAAGGAAGCATCCAAGCCGATGATTATTGTAAGGGCTACAGTAGCTACTTAAACTCTCTTGCTGGAGAAGGATTTCGTTTTCCCTCCAGAGTGTTCAGTGAAAGCCAAAGTAAATAGGACGGGTGCAGTGTGTATCCTAGTTCTATTGCACTATATCCAACTGGAGTATGAATTGCCTGCAGTACTGTTGGTAGTTGGGGTAGTTAAAAACATTACCTGTGGATAGAGTTGATTTAGTTCAAAGATTGATTTGATAGGAGTGAAAGTCATATCTTTGCTTATAATCACAAAGTCCAGTTGAGGCTGAGGAGACAGAACAATTGGAGGAAAAGATTTCCAGTTTCTTTCCATTTTATGTAGTGACCAGAGCAATGGCTGAACGAAGTCCATCATCAAAGATCTAAGCAATACCAGAAGTAGGTGTCAGTGTAGCTATAACTCTATTTAAGATTGAGGATATTTCAAAGGCATTGTTTAGCATGTCTTTCATAATTGAGGCTCAGAAAGAGTTCAGTAGGTTGACACAGACAGCTCATACTGAAACTGAGAGTGAAGCAGCTCTAGAATGTTTTTATACTTAAAATGCTGTTTTGTTTAGGAAGCAGAGAGAGCCTCATAGATGTTCAGGGTTTGAAGATTTGTAGCCAGGTGCTGGTTGTAGGTATTGGTGTGTTCGCCGAGCTGGGAGGTTTGATAACCTCCCACTTCGGCAAACATGTCCAAATCTATATCCTCATAGACCTGTGGGCGAAGAATGAGTGGTCGTTCAACAAATACTCAGATGCTGTAAGATATTTCAAGTAGCACTGAAGTAGCTACCACAGGGCATATAGGAATATGCAAAATCTAGGCATAGATAAACAGATATATTACATGGTTAAGATTTAGATGTAGTGCAGTTTTGTAGAATGTGTCTTGGTAGGAAAACCTCAGCATATGATTAGACCAGTGTATTTGATACCCGTACCAGTTTTGAAGAGCCATTCAGTAGATTGTGTAAGGCCATTGGTGGTATTGTCATTACAAGGTGAACAAAGCAAAATTCACCATTCCAAATAAAATTATCAGGAGTGTTAATAAAATATGTATCCGTTAAATGCTCCTAATCACAGGAGGAAGAATCAGTTATGTCACAGGACCATGCTGTAAAGGGAAGAAGATAAGGAGGAACAAGTGTGTCAGGTGGTAAGAGTAGTGGTAAATAATAAGGATAGCAAATGAGATACAAGGAGAGCTGGACAGTCCTCAAAGTGAATCTCCTACAAATTGATCAGCTGGCATAAATATTGGGACTGTTAGACACTATGTTCTCATTTTTAGAGAAAAGACAACAGGGATGTGCTACATTAACTAAGCAAGATGAAGAGGTGGAAGAGTCCGGCTGGATAAAACAGCCTGCTTATCAGCTGAACCCAGAAGACAAGCTCAGTGTAAACAGAAATTCAGTACATGCTGCAAAACCACTTGAATGAACCTAGTCAAAGCAACTGGAGTTTATCTATAATGTTGGTTCCTAAACTGAATGGACTGACTAGACTTTGTAATCGCAGTTGCTTTTCTATAATCGAGAAAAGACAGATTTGTACCCATTCCCATAGTCGGAAGACTGCATTGATAGGATTGGTAATGCCTCATTCTTAACATTGATGTATTGAAGGGGTACTGGCAAGTGCTGTTGGCATCAAGGGTTTTGAAAAAATCTGCTTTTGTTACATTGAATAGGTTATATTAATGTCAAGTGATGCCATTTGGACGAAAGAACATCTTGCTACATTCCCGAGACTTATGAATCAAGTTGTAGCTGTAGTGTTCATAACTGAGTAATTTTACTTAGATAATGTTGTAGTATATAGTGCCACATGAGAAGAGCACGGGAGACAAGTTGAAGACTGCTTTAAGTTTAGTCAAAAGTTACCTGGTAAATTAGCTGGGACGTATTGTTGGACAAGGACAAGTATTGTTAAGGATAGTGAAAGTGAATGCTTTGAGAGAATTCATGAGGTTTTAGGAACATGTAGATTTCACTGGAAATTTGTGCATACTTTCAGTTCAATAACTAGGACTTTAACGAATCGTAGAATCGAGTCATACAGTACAGAAGAGGCCTTTTGGCCCGTTGAGTTTATACTGCCAGAAATACACTACTATCTATACTAGTCCAAAAATAAACTGAAGGCAATCTTAACAAATGAACTAATGGTGGCTGCAATGTATTTTACCAGACCTTGACGCCAATGACTTGGGCTAGGTATTGTTTTATTACGGGATAGTGTGTTGAGATTAGAGAGGCCTGTGGAGTACTTTTCTAAGAAATTAAATCCATATTACAAGAAGTAATATGGGGCGGCACGGTGGCTCAGTGGTTAGCACTGCAGCCTCACAGCGCCAGCGACCCGGGTTCGATTCCAGCCTCGGGTGACTGTCTGTGTGGAGTTCGCACATTCTCCCTGTGTCTGCGTGGGTTTCCTCCGGGTGCTCCGGTTTCCTCCCACAGTCCAAAGATGTGCAGGCTAGGTGGATTGGCTATGCTAAATTGCCCATAGTGTTCAGGGGTGTGTGCGTTATAAGGGGATGGGACTGGGTGGGATGCTCCAAGGGTTGGTGTGGACTTGTTGGGCCGAAGGGCCTGTTTCCACACTGTAGGGATTCTAATTCTAAAAATTCTAAAGTACTTTACTGTGGGGAAAAAAAACTTTGGGATTGTTAGCTCTTCAACACTTTTGTTATCATGTCAGATATACATTTCAATGAAAAGCTAATTTATACTGATTGTAATGCACCAACCTTTACTGAAGAGTTTAAAAATTGGAATGTGAGACTATTTAGATGTAATCTTTTGTTACAACCATTTAATATAAAAATTATTCAGTGATGGGAAAAAGAGTGTAACTGTGGAGGCTGTTCCTAACATAAAAGGTTGGAACAAGGGAAATGTTTAATAAATGTTAGGATTGTTTATTTGCCTAAGAGGAGAGGAAGACTTAATGTAAATCTTGTATTTTGTAGTTTGTGTATCCCATGTTCTGAGTTGTGTTGATATTTATTTTAATTGTTAATTTGGATTAACTAGATGACGTTGGGTACAAAAGCAACATACAACAGACTGTGGAAATTTGAAATAAATGTAGAAAATACTGGAAACAGTTAGCCAATTGGATCTTGATGCCACAGAGAGCATGGATTCAAATCTCAATAGCACCCTGAGATAACAAGGTGTAGAGCTGGATGAGCACAGCAGGCCAAGCAGCATCAGAGGAGCAGGAAGGCTGGTGTTTTGGGCCTAGACCCTTCACCATTTCTGAAGAAGGGTCTAAGCTCGAAACCTCAGCCTTCCTGCTCCTCTGATGCTGCTTGGCCTGCTGTGTTCATCCAGCTCTACACCTTGTTATCTCAATAGCACCCTGCTTGATTTCTGAGTGTCCAGTATCAAATGTACTATTTCGAGGAGAAGATTTACAGAGTAGAAGCATCTTTCTGAAGTAGAATATAAAATATGAAGGAAGGTTGTCATTGGATGCTGTGTTCTGTTCACTAGTGACTGACTGTGGAGTAAAACTGATGGATACTTGAGAGCAGGCTGCCTTTGCCACCTTAATTACAGTGGGAATTGTATGGTCCAGTAACAGCTGCAGGTGAATAAAAAGGCAGCAAGAATAGAGGGATAATGGATACTGAATGGGATATTTTCCATTGCCAAATGCAAATATTGGGATGGAATAAGCTACAACTAGTCTGATGAATGATGATGCCATGAAAACCAGCAGTTTGTACTGATCTCAACATATGAGGCATCACTGCAGTGAAACAACTTGCTGGATTGTTTGCACCACTTTGCCGTTGGCTTTGTGAAAGTCACATTGTAATGATAAACATTATCCTCATGTGGTGTTAACAGCTACATGAAAGCTGATATCATTCAACTTCATCACTTTGTCATCCTTGATTCTGTGGCCAATACTATTAGATTGTTGCCAGATATTTAGTCGAGAATGTAGTCTGTTATGCTCCAATTTAATATTGACAAAACTGACATCAGCCCTTTGCCTAGTTGCTAGCTTGGACTTAACTTTATGTTGTGTGCTTTTCATTTTCTTCAATTCTTAGGTAGGCTTCAGATAGTATTCAACTAGTTCAAGCCTGTTATTATACACTTGTGGAGCAGATTGGACCTGAACTCAGGTTTCCTAGTTCAGAGGTAGGGGCACTGCTACTACGCTACAACAGTGCTCAATCAGTGGGCTTCAGATATTTTCTACTCAACCTGTTCATAATATTACACACCTCTGGAGCAGGTGGGATTTGAACCCTGGACACCTGGCACAGATGTAGGGATGCTACCACTATGCCAATCTCATTTTACTTATCATTAACAGCTGTTTGTTCTTACTTCAGCCATGCAAATTATCAACCATGATTCATGCCCACTGCTTCTGGAATCTGTACATTTTAGATTCTGGGTGTGATTTCTCTAGTGTCATCCTTGTCAGTCTGCAAAGCTGCACTCAACATAAACTTCAACTTTATCAAGCTTTACAGCTTGCATCCTGTCCAACAATAGGGTTTTTTCACTTGTCACACCTGTCGTTTATGACCGTCGCTAGTTTAGCTCCTTTAGATATGTTACGTTGATTCAAAATTCTTATTTGAATAACTTCTTATGATCTTGAGCACCAGGCTACAACGTGGCAACATCTTTCATTTTTATACCATCTTTAATGCAATAAAATGTTGGAAAATTCTTTAAAGGAGTGCAATTGAACAAAGTTTGACATCAAGCCACTTAAGATGATACTCGGGTAACTGGCCTGAAAATTAGTCAGGCATGCTTTAAGGCACTTCTTAAAGAAGAAGTTAGATGTTTAAGGAGGAAATCCCAAAACTTTGGGCCTTAGCAGCTTGAGACATGGCTCTCCATGGAGGAATAATTAATATTAGCATGTGCAAGTGGTTAGAATTAGAGAATCCTGGAGGGTTTTAGCCATAGGGTGAGGCTATGAAGAAATTTGAAAACCAAGGTAGGAATTTTATGATTGTATAACTTTTTCCAGCTGCGTGTCTGAGCTCATGTTCTCCAGTCATCTTAAGTTGGCTTTCTAATCATCCCTCCTTCCTTGTCTCTATGATTGGCAAGCAGTCTGCAGGTATTTAGGCCCTACTCAACAATCCTATCTATGAACCCCTTCAAAAACACCCTGAAATCCATCACTTCAATTACATATTATGTCCACTTTTTAACTCTGACATATGACACTGTGGTTAGTTTATTCCAAAAGTAATTTGGTGTAAGTTAAACATTTTGGTATGTTCTAAGGATGTGAAAGATGCCATAAATATACAAGTTCTCTCTTGCTTACTTGTCATTGTTATTTTCCTGAGGTGCACTCCAACTTTGCCATCAAATGACTGATTTAAATGTAAGCAGGTTATTTCATTTTGCTTACGAAATCCTGCATTTGGGTTTACTAGAAAAAAAGTTTTTATTTTTGTTTCTTTCATCCTCACATCTGTTGTTTGGTAACCCCCTTTGATGGTCTCTTTGATCGTTGCAGTAACTAAGAGAGAGTAAGAAGAGAACAAGATGATTTCACATTTTTCTTTAAAGGTAGGTTTTGACAGAGCCAAAAGATGACCAAAGAACTAGCCTTTACATATCACCTTCCACATCCCCAGGACTTCCAGTAATGTTCTACAGCTAAACTTATTAGTTTGGAAGTGTTATCATTGTTATTACAAGCACAAATATGAAAGTTAACTAGTGTAACTGTGTACCAAGATGCCAGAACTGTAACGTCCCATCCTGAAGATGGCATACTTCCTCAGCATTGCACTGAAGTATATTCAAGTCTCAAAGTAGAACAAAGAAAAACTTGCGATTGCGAACTACTTTTCACAATCTCAAGGCAACTGTTCCATCTGTGTGGATGCAAGGCCACACAGCAATCCAGGTCTTAAACTGAAGATAACACTAACACACAAGCAATTTCTCTTTAAGGTGTGTGCATATGGGACTGATTATCAGTCTTAAAAGTATGCAGCAGATTGGTCATATCCAGTAAAGACAATTTCAAACAAATTGCTCAGGATGGTCTGAAGTCATCTTCACGGCCAATGATCTGATAGCTTTGTGTGGTTCTTTGCCTTATGCTGATCGGATTTATTGAATTCAGTTTTGCTAGTTCCCATAATGAGCTTTGAAGATAGAGCGACTGCATTAAGTTTACCCAGTTATGGATACATTTACCGAATTATCCGAGATGATACTTGGAAGGAGCCACAAAGTTAAGAACGATATCACCTGACAATGCAAAACACAAAAGGCAAAAGGCAAATGACTCAAAGATTATAGAGTGAAAAATAGCGATGGAGTTGAAATGCCAAACTAACAAAGCTGAAAAGGAATTTGTGGATAGTTCTGTAGAATAAATGAAAGGGAATGAGACACATACTTTATGAAGCACATGTAAGAATATCAAACCTACTTCTGGTCAGCATGCATAGACTTCAATGGGCAGCCAGAATGATGTTAGATTTCACATCATTGATCAATGAAGAAGTGTAGAGAGCTCACCTTGTTCTTGTTTGGAAAAAGGGCTGAAGAGAGAAACCTGATTCATATGTAATATTCTAACTGGAATCTGGTGAGCAGTTGCAGAGAAGTTACTGGTGCAGAACCAGATGATATGATTAGAGCTCAGAAAGGTGTCAGGTGAGCTGATATATGAAATTTTCAAACACAAGTCCTGTAAACCTCTTGAGTACTTTCAATGTTTCAAAAGGTCAGTATTCAATTACAATGTACAGCTCAAAGTTTTGGCAAAAATCTGTAGATCGGGTTGTGGGTGAGGTTATTGACTTGCTTGCCGGGCTGGCTTGTTCTTGTTCAGATGTTTCGTCACCGTGCTAGATGACATCATCGGTGGAGCCTCTGATGATGCGGTGTTATTCTACTCCGCTTGGAATTTATACTGTTTGGTCTGTTATGTAGCCCAAGCCAAACATAGACACGCATGGGAATTCCCAGAAGCATGGTTCTCCACTCGGTAATGCAATCAATTTAGAATTGGGCCCCATATACACACCCATACAGATCAAAACAGGAAATGACACCACTCACCATAACAGACCAAACAATAAAAATTCCAAGCGGAGTAGAATAACACCACATTGTTTTTTTTTTTGGATGCTGCACTGATGATGTCACCTAGCATGGTGACGAAACGTCTGAACAAGTACAAGCCAACTCGGTGAGCAAGTCAACTTCACAATGTACAACTTGCAAGATATGAGAATTCTTTTCTTCACTGAAGTGCCAACTGTTTAGGATTGGGCCTTCCATTCACCACGATATTTCTGCAGTTATTGCACCCTCACCTGTCCCCTTGAAACCATAGTCCTCAGTAATGTCAGTCACCTGTAAATTTCTCCAGCAAGTCCAGTGGGTGGAAGTTTGAATGGATTTGACAAACATTGGTTTAACCATTCAAAATCAGATCTGGCTGGACAACTTAAAGCACTTTAGAGTCTTGCTGTCATCTGTTTAAAGCTTCTACTTTTCTTGGATCATTATGGAACGTCATGGTAATACCAGCTTCTTTTCTCTATCACAAACAGTTATCTTAATTTCCTCTCCCTGTTTTGTCTATTCAGACTTCCAGTGACCAATGTGAAGTACGCACAGACTTTGTTGTAATTCAGATAATGATAATCTGATAAGGTGCTTCTGTCAATTTCCTCCATTTCACTAGGTCGCCTTACCTAAATTCTCTAAAGTTCCCATTCCCTATCCCCCAATTACATTCCCTTTAATTTTCCTGTCGCTGTGTAGACCTTGGAGATCAGTGCACAGAAGTGACCTCCAGAACTAAGATCAATTTGTCCACAGGCCAGTTGGCATGCATGCAGACCCTCTGAGCAGCTTCATGGCTGCACAGCTTAGAGGGAACATAAGCCCTAAATATGCATTGTTTGTTTTCCCTACTGTCTCCCTTCATGTTATTTCCAAAAATATCATCATTATGAAGGAGTTCCTGCTCTTCTTAACTCTATTCCCACTAACCCTTTCTTCCTGGTTTCCATCTTAGTTGGTAAAGTTAAAGAGTTTTTGTCGTCTTGTAACGTCCCCCACTCAGAAAAACAGCCCTTGACTCTATCTCCAAAGTTCTCAAATATATTACACCTGTGTATAATATGTGTCCTTCTTTCCTGGAGCTGCGTATTTTAATTCTTTCAATGTTTCCAGCTCTCATCAATGTCCTATGTGACTTTGACAAAGATAATCTATCTTTCCTTGTCCTCTTGCACAGCCTTCATTACAGTTGACAACACCACCCGTATTCATTGCTCCTCTACTGTCGTAAAGATGGACAGGACTGCATTGGCCATGTTCTTATCTATATAATTATAGTCAGATGTAATGGCTGCTTTTCTCATTGTTGCATCTGGTGTTCCCCAGTGTTCTATTCTTGGGCATCTCCTATTTCTT
Source organism: Ginglymostoma cirratum (assembly GCA_024137785.1). Taxonomy (NCBI): domain Eukaryota; kingdom Metazoa; phylum Chordata; class Chondrichthyes; order Orectolobiformes; family Ginglymostomatidae; genus Ginglymostoma; species Ginglymostoma cirratum. Next base: position 2,072,884 of record JAHRHZ010000083.1, read on the forward strand.
AGTTACGTACTGCCTTTTGGTAACATCATCTAAAAACACTGCATTAATTCAACTCTGTACGTTGGTGGTGTCCAAGTCTGTCACACATTCATCTCTCTTGTCTTCTCCATTGTCACCTAAGTTATCAAGTTACTTGTCTGACATCCATTGCTAGTGAGCAGAAATTTCCTCCAATTTTGATTTTGGGAAGAATGAAGCCACTTTCTTCAATTTCTCCCACAAATTCTGTTCCTTACTGCTAACATCATATTTCTCTCCATGGCAACTACCTGAGGCTGAATCAACCTGTTTGCAATCTTGGAGTCATATTTGACTGAGATGAGCTACAGACTATTTAACTGCACCATCACTAAGACCATCTATTTCCACCCACCCCCTCCCCCATAACTTTCCCTCTGGTTCAGCTCATGAACTGCTTAAAAACTCCGTTCAGAACTTAGTTGTATGCTTACTGGTCCAATGTATTGCTGGATGAGTCTTCCACATTCAACCCTGTGAAATCTTAAAATAACCCAAGTCTCTGTTGCCTATGGCCTAATTAGGAGCTGCACAGTGGCTCAGTAGTTAGCATTGCTGCCTCACAGCACAAGAGACCTGGGTTCAATTCCACCCTCAGGCGAGTGTGTGGAGTTTGCACATTCTCCTCCTGTCAATGTGGGTTTCCTCTGGATGCTCTGGTTTCCTCCCACAGTCCAAAGATGTGCAGCTTAGGTGGATTGGCTGTGCTAAATTGCCCATAGTGTTGAAGGATGTGCAGGCTAGATAGATTACAGAGATAGGGTAGGGATTGGGTATGGGTGACATGCTTTTCGGAGGGTTGGTGTAGACTTGATTTGCCAAATGGCCTGCTTCTACACTGTAGGGATTGTATGGTTCTAATTCTTGGAATATCTCTGGTCACCCACTTCCTATGTGTTCACTGACCTACATAGACTCCGGATCTTGGAATGTTGTGATTTTAAAAAGTCTCATTCTTGTTTCCAGATCTCTCCAAGCACTCTTCAAGAACTCTCTCCAGGCCTACAACCCTCTGTGCTTAACTAATTCTAGCCTCTTAAACATCCCTAATTTTAATTGTCCCTCCACTGGTGGCTGTGTCTTTCGTTACCTGAATGCTAAGTTCTGGAATTCTCTCCACAGAACTCTCCACCCATCTTGCTGTCTTTCCTCCTTGCAGATGTTCCTTAAACCCTACCTCTTTGACCAAGCTTTTGACCATCATCACCCAATATTGCCTGGAGTGGCTCAGTGTCAGACTTTGTATTGTCAGCCTCTTGGGGAACACTTCAATTTGTTTTATTTCATTAAAGCTGCTATTTAAATATGATGTTGTTCAATGTAGATCTCAGGCTGTTTTTCCCTTTGCCTTCCCATCTATCTTAGCTATTGGCTTATATACAACTGTGATTTAATTTAAGCCCACTGAATATTGCCATTGGATTTTATTAGCTCTGTTTTTCAAATTTTCTTCAAGATGAATACACTCCAACAGCTGTGGTAGTGATTGCTGTTTTCCTCTCATGTATTCATCCTGTATTTCTCTATTCTGTAAGACAGAATCACTGCAATATATGAATCACATGAAGAATTTTGTGAGAGTAATAGTTGTGTATTAGATCATTTTTCACATGCTTTCAATTTTGATTGGAAATACATTTCCCCTGTATATTTCACAGTTTCAGGAATTTCAGTGCAGCTGAAAGTGACATACAACCTAATACAAATATCTATATTCATATACCTTTATCAGACATCCCCCCCCACCTTTTGTGTACTCCATATTCAGTTTAAGGGAGTTGTTGCACCTGGATCGATGGAAGGATTTGTGGGTTTACATTTCTACAGGCCGTTGTGGGAACAGTTGTTCGTAAATCTATTGGGACCATATATTTCACCATGACTAGTTCCAGGAAAATATTGCAGCAAGTGCATTATGGAGGATTAGTTCATTCTCCCATTTTGTAGATCCTGACCATTCAATTTTGAATAATCCAATTTTTATTGTGTAGCTTGAATGGAAATTGAAATTTTTGCTGTTAGCCTCGTCAGGGCCTGTTATTTGAATCAGTGCTTGCAATTGTATAGCCCAGTTAATAGCTGATGATGTATGTTACTGTTCTTTTGACATTTTCAGGAATTTCAGCGTCAACCTCAAAACTTACCTTCTGTAACTGAAAAAGTGAGAGATGATTGGGAAGAAATTTTAATATGATAGAAGTTTATAAAATACTGAGAGGTATACATGGTAATTATCTTTTCCTTAGGATAGGGAATTTCAAGACCAGGCAGGCACATCTTTAAGGTGAGAGCAAAGACATTTAAAAAAAAAAAAGAGGCAAATTTTTTATGCAGAGGGTGGTTTGCATGTGGACTGAACTTCCTGAGGAAGTGGTGGATGCAGGTATAATTATAACATTTAAAAGACATTTGAATAAGTATATGAATAGGAAAGGGTTTGGAGGTATATGGGCCAAGAGCAGGCTGGTGGGACTAGCTTAGTTTGGAACTATGTTCGGCATGGACTGGTTGGATCGAAGGCTCTGTTTCTGTGTTGACTGACTCTATGACTGTATATATTTTTAAAACATTGAATATGAGCTAGAATCTGAGATATCGTGCTATTTGGTGGCTTTGAATTTAGGGTTGAATCATTGTTTTCTTTTCATGGTATCCAAATATCCTTGCAAAGAGTTGAGAAGCAACGTATCTGATGTAATTGGAATTTTAAAACAATGTCTGCTCACTACTTCATTACCTAACCATCCCTGTCCCTGGCAACTGTTTGATGCTGAACCAGACTGTTTTGCAATGTTTGACTGCAAGAGGAGCTTCTGACTATATGCCATACTAAAATAGTCCATTTCAAAATCCATGATGTTATTCAACTGCATAAATCACCTAGTATAAAGATGTCTATAACTTGGGCTGTAAATGTGTATTAAGATGTATAATTTTGTCAAACAGGTTTTTGGTTCCATTCAGTTATATCAGTAATTGTTACCGAGATCCCAACCACATGGTTGCAATTAGCAGTATTTATTGCAGAGAGACATTTGCTTGCAATGTTATACATGTAAATCAATGGTGTTTACTGATTCATTTTTGAAATTTGCTGGAGTTGCACACACTGCTTTCTCTCCACTTTATATTTTCCTCTTTGTTCCATGACCTAATGCCAGTCCACTGACTGCTTCATCAAATTATGAAATCAGAAATGTTATTAAAATTAATGCTATCGCTGTTACTTTTGAAATCCATTCTGTGAAACCAAGACAGTTGGCACCTTGAGAACATACATTTAAATTACAGTTACATTTACAGTTGCTAGAAAGTTTGTGATTTAATAAATTAACTTAGTAATATGATAAAGTAATTCTGGAATGTATTTGGGGCCCAGGAAAAATTCTATTTGAAGTGTTCTAAAAATTAATAAAGGTATTTGTAACTTTTAGAGAAAAATGTCCCTTTATCAATTATGTTTTGGTAAATTTTTTAAATGACTAATAATTGATCTGCAAACATTGCCTTTTGAAATGCACGATTGAAATTGCATTTCAACATTTCCCTCTTTCAGAAATTTTATTGCAAAACCTTTTTAGACAGTACATTACATGTATCTCTCCTGCCAATGCCTATGACAAACACCCACACCCCTCCAACCCCAATACTATTTTCTGATTGGAGATTTTATTCAGTACATTTTTGTTTCAGACAAGCGCCGTATGTCTAGGCTAGTTTTGAATAAAAATTAGTGTCAGATTTCTTTCTTCAAGACTACCACGTCATCCCTCATCAAGAATCACGAACCTGAACTTCATTTAATCCCTACCTGTAACTTGAGCTATCTTCAACCCCCACCAAATAACCTTTCTAATTATCAAAATGTTGGATTGTTGGATTGGATTGAAAGGTGACTTGTGCCAAATGTTGCTGAAAACTCCATCAGTCAAAAGAAATAATCCTACATGGACTAGGATAAAATATGCAGGTGCTTCATGTTCTCAATGTTGTCACAGAAATACAGTTGTTTTGCTTATGCCCACCTCAATGTTGCAGGAATTTTTAAAAAACTCTATTCAAAAATCATTATATGGAGGTGCTGGTGTTGGACTAAGGTGGACAAAGTCAGAAGGCACATGACTCCTGGTTATAATCAGACAAGTTTATTTGAAATCACGAGCTTTCGGAGCGTATCCCCTTCGTTAGGTGAAGTGAGAGAGAAGCATTGAATAAAGCCTCCTTTAGGTTCATGAATATCATTTGTTGTACAGGTCATAACAACAGGACAGTATTGAAGGCTTGTACTTTTTGATGTTAGCCCCCACCTGCTTAAAACCTTTTACAACATTGGAGATTATTTTCCATGCCTACGTGCAGCAATATTGTAAATGTGTTCATAATGTTGGAAATTGCTCACACTGCTTAGAGTGGATGTTGCCCAATGTATGTGTATTTATTTACCACGCACTTTCAGTTTGCCCTGGAACAAAATAATGTCTTGCTGTGTTTCAAACAAGTAATCTTTTCTATTTTAAGAACAAGATTGTTTCTTCACCATAGATTTTAAGGCTCTTGTGTTAAAAATTGCAAAGGAGAGCTCAATATGAAGTGTGTGTACTCTTGTTTACATATTAAAGTTGTGGTTTTTTTTATTTTGAAATTTTACTTTCCTTATTAGGTGTCATTTTCGGATTCAGAAGAATGATGATGCTTAGAGCTTCAGACTGGGCTTGGGTTGTTTATTTTACTTAAGTTCAAAGGAGATAAAGTAACCAATGCATAAGGAAAACTATTGCTCTTTTGAGCATTTTGAGAAGAAAGAGCAGAAGAGAGTTTAAGGCATATGCCCGATTTTAGATTAAGATTGGATCACGTGGAAAATGTTCATTATTCCAGGGAAAACACTGGGAAAGTTAATCTGTGTACCTTTTGAAAGATAAGTGGATCATTATACGATGCTGCAGATAAACAGTTTTGAGTACACATTTGTACAGTGGACAGTACATTTTTTTTAAACAAAATGCATGAAATATTGACCGCTCATTTGCACAGACTTTCTTCACTGAACATAACCTTTACAACTAATATTTCACTACTGTTTAATATTTGTGGGAACAGTTAAATATCTAATTGATAGACTGTATAAAGCAAAAGAAAAATAATGTAACTTGTATTTTTAATTGAGACTGAAATTGTTCCATTTTTATTGCAATGAAATTAATCAATGCTGCAACTTTCCAACATTTCAATGAGTAAAATAACTAATACCATGACGTTATATTTGGAATATTTTATTGCTTACTGAATAGGCTTGATTTGATTTATAAATGAGGCAATGCCAATCTTTCCTATGCAGGAATCCTGTGCAGGATTCACTAACAGAGACCTGTTCTTGGGACCCTGCCAATGTGCTCCTCTACCAGGTGGCCAGGGATGACTTTCTCTTCTAACTATTTTTAACTTCTGTTCATGAGAAATCATTGATGCAAAGCTCAAAGTCTTAAAAGTCAATCAGAGTGTTTAACTCAGGTTGAAAAATGCTCTCCCCTTAAGAGGGATTGAATTCTTTTCAAATGAATAAGTTTCAAACATTGTATATGTTCATTTAACTTGTCTGTTAGAAGTGGCACACCACAGTACTGTTATTAAAACTGACCTCTGGATTTTCTGAAAAGTTGAACAATTTCTTTTTATCATCTTATTTTTTTGTTTTGAAAATAGAAATAGAAGCCACCAGAGTGTTTAACTCTTGCCTGGGAATGTACCAAATGTGAACAATAAAAAAATTCCCTAATAACTTGTAAGGTACTTGTTCTGTCTCTGGGCAATGACTCAGTGGGTAAAAGCAATGTCCATTGTGGCACTTTATTAGATAAATTAGAGTTACCAAATTAAATCTCCAACAGATAGGAAAGCGTTAACAGACTAATGAATGGGCAACTGTATGACTGGTGCAAATACTACATCCTTTTCTTTTCCGTATTTCTGATTGTAGACTAACCACCTGTGCCTTCTATAAGTAAGTGAAATATCTGGTGAAGGAGAAACAAACAGCAGTATGACCTGGCAAGCCAAAAAAATCATCTCGGTGGAACCTGTGAATAGAGACCATTGTACAGTCTTCCCAGTTTTACTGGAGGGAGTTTAGAAGGGGTTAGCTTTAACTTGTAGAGTTGTATTTCAACTGTTTGTAATTGTTTATCTGTATGTTAGAATCTGTTTACTTGTAATAACAAATTATTCTTGTTAAGTACAAAAGTCTGGTGTGTGCTATGTCAACCTAGGTCTAAAAGACAGATAAAATCTTTAACTTTTGTGATAGACTCCACAAATAGCAGGGCTTGATTTTGAACACACTACCCCAGTGAGGGGTAGCAGAAGTGAAATTTAGTATACTAAACTGCGAAGAATGAGGAAAGGCAATATAGACTTAAATGGCAAAACTTTAAAGAAAATGCAGGAATACAGACACCTGAAAGTGAATATGTGTGCACATTGAAGTTGGCAGGATAAGTTGAGAAGTCTCGTTTTAAAAAAAGCATACTTAACTCTTTGCTTAATTAATAGAGATACAGAATGTAAAAGTAAGCAAGTTATTCAAAACTTTTATAAAATGCTGATTAGGCTTCAACTAGAATATTAGTCCAAATTTGAGGACCACACTTTTCTGTAAGGTGGATGTCAGTGCCTTCAAGGTATTCATTGAACATTTGCCACAATATACTATTGATACTGGTTTTCAGTTAAGTGGAGAAATAGGGGACACGTTCTTCTTGGAGCAAAAAAAATTAATGAGAGGTTTGACAGAAATGTCTTTAAGTCTTGAAGCATTTTTGGTAGAATAAATAAGGAAAACTGTTTGTAGTGGCAGAAGGATTGATAATCAGAGCTCGTAGTCATAGGTTTTGACAAATGAACCAGAAGTGATAAAATAAATCATTTTGCAAAGCAAGTTATTGTGGTCAGGAATTCCATGCTTGAATGGATTGAGTAGTAGTTTTCAAAAAGTAATCCTAGATAACTGATTACAGGGCAATTAAATGTTCAGGCCTCTGGGAGAAAGGACAAGGGAAAGTGGCTAACTGAATAGTTCATTCATCAACCCAACATGGGCACAATGGGCCACGTGATTTCTTTCTGTGCTGTATCATTCTATGGTTCTATGACGTATGCATTAGCTGATTTCAATCTTGAGTAGGTGCAATTAGTGAAGGTACCAATGGGTTAATGAAATGAAGATCAACCAGTGTTCTTTCTCTTATTTATTGTCTAATGGCCTCTGCTGCAAGGCATAGGTATATAATAAGATTGACTGTGACAGAAATGAGCTGCCAGAGAAAGTGGTGGAGGCTATTACAATTACAACATTTTAAAAGGCATCTTGATGGGTACGTGAATAGGAAGGGTTTAAAGGGATATGGGCCAAATGCTGGCACTTGGGCCTAGGTCAGATTGGAATGTCTGGTCAACATGGACTCTGCTGTATGGCCCAATGGCTGTGACTATCTTCCAGATTGATTTGACTTTGAGCCCGTGAAGATTGACGAGTTAGGCAAGATGCTGCAGGAATGTGTTCTAGAAATGAGTTACATTTTGAGAAAGAAAACCTTAATTTGGATTTTCACCAAGCTTAAATTGGGCAGGTTGCATACTCGTAATTTGCATTTCTTTAGAGGGTTAAGAGGTGACACAACTGAAATTCTTAACCTGCTAAAGGAATGTAATAGGTTACATATAGAAAAAACATTTCCTCTCCTAATGAAACCCAGGACAAAAATCTTAAAATTATAGCTAGGTTGTTTAGGAATGAAATCAGAAGTGCAATTTTCAACAAATGTTGTGTAATCAAAAGATTATTACTACTTCTTAAATTGGCATTTTGAAGGCTATGACTGATAAAATTTTAATATAAAACAAAAATGCTAGAAATTTGCAACAGATAAGGCAAAAAGTCATCCTGGCCTGAATCAATAATTCTGTTTCCGTCCACGGATGCTGCCTAACCTACCGAGCCTTTCCAGTTTTTTTTTGTTTCTGTTTGGGATTTCCAGCATCCACAATATTTTTTTTGATAGAGTTAGGCAAGGTATTGAGGAACATAGAGCAAAAACAGCTAAATTGAATTAAAGTACGAACTGAATGGCAGAATGGATTCAAGAGATTGAATCCTGTTCCTGTTCTCTCAGATATTTGGTAAAAATATTTAGACTGTTGGAATTACACTTTTGCTTGTGTGAATATGTGGCAACTTAAATGTGCAGGCTGCTCACAATTGCTTCCCTCTCCTTTACGAAAGGAAGGAAAGTAATAATAGAAGAACTCTCTGAAATATTAATCTTTTTATTTACAGCAATTTGCAATAATACAATCCATAGAGCTTCACAGAAACATAATTAAAGAAAATGGACATATCAAAGTAGGAGATAAAGATAACTGAAAGTTTACTCAACTAATTGATTTTAAGGAGGATCTTAAAAAGGGGGAAGAAGGTGGCGTTGAAGTAAAGGGCTGTGGGACGGAATTGCAGAGCATGGGTCAAGACAAAGACACCGCTTCAATTCTCTGCTTAGATTGATCTGCCCTAGTATCAAGGCGGAATGTACAAGAGCTTAGAGTAAAATGAATGGAGAGTTTGAGGCTTGGGACATTGTTGTAGTGCTGGAAATGTAATACCTCACTAATGTACCATGTGGAAATCACGCCCTGTTGTTCCGAGAGTCATCATAAAAGTTAAAAACTTGTATCCACTTATACAAAATCTTCAATTTCTTTCTGATAGACTTGGGTTTACAGAAAACAGACCTGGTTTCTGTACTAAACGAAACTTCTATATGTTGTAAATAACTACATTCTAACTGCAGGTAAACATCTATGAACTGTCGACATATAACTACTGATATAAACACCTTACCCACACACAGACAAAAACAATTGTTATTGATGGAGATGAAAAAATACTGAGGAAACAGATCAACAGGATCAATCCTCAGAATATGATGAAGGGGTTCTTATTGTTTTCCAAGTCCTCTAGCTCTCCGAGGTTTTCTTCATGGGAGGAACAGTCACTGATTCATAATTTATAAAGTCTCTGACTTACTGGTTAAAGCAACAGCTTACAGCGACTTGTGGGGAAAAAAGTAACTGGCTTTCTTAAGGCTTCATGTATTTTTACGTCCAGAGTTTGAAGGCTTCTCACTATATCATTCAGTCCCCAAGAGCTGTTCGGCTTCCCCAGATCTGGTGGGAGAGTTATCGGGCTAACGTTTGGTGTCCGTAACTGATCACAATGCTACATAACAATTAGCTACTCATGGCCAGATGAATTTCACCTTTGTTTACACACCCTGGATCCATCACTTCTTAAAAAATCTACAACAATTTTATTCTCAGTCCTTGCAAAAACTCAGAACCTGTGGGGAGAGAAGCAAACTTAACATTTTGAATCTGATATGACTCCTCTCGATAGATACCACCTGATCTGAGTTTCTCTAGCATTGCTATGGGCGGCACGGTGGCTCAGTGGTTAGCACTGCAGCCTCACAGCGCCAGGGACCTGGGTTCGATTCCAGCCTCAGGTAACTGTCTGTGTGGAGTTTGCACATTCTTCCCGTGTCTGCGTGGGTTTACTCCGGGTGCTCCGGTTTCCTCCCACAGTCCAAAGATTGGCAGGCTAGGTGGATTGGCCATGCTAAATTGCCCATAGTGTTCAGGGGTGTGTGCGTTATAGGGGTATGGGTCGGGGTGGGATGCTCCAAGGGTTGGTGTGGACTTGTTGGGCCGAAGGGCCTGTTTCCACACTGTAGGGATTCTCTCCTCTTCTAATGAGCTATTTTTATTTTATGCTGCTTCACTAGAATCTTATCATGTCAGTCAATCAATCATCACGTGTTGCCATGACATAGAAAGCGATGTCAATGCCCATGAGTTACCACTTCGCTTTGCAAATGAATTGAATTAGTATTAAAATAGGATAAACATGTTTAGAAATTGTTACAATTGCTTACCTTTGTACTGTGACTTAAAATGTACATCATTGGCAAATTTAGTTTTGTAGCTGGAATTATTTATCAAAAACCCCATTTGTTGCACTTTATTATTGAAATGCATTTTCTTGGGTCGCATGATGTCGTTAACTTACAGGGATGAAATATATGTCTGGTGTTTTCTCCCCCCTCATTTTAATGCTTTTTGAAGGTATTTGCAACATTTGGATACAAGTAGAAATGAAATTTGAATTAAACAATGCAAAAGTAAATATTTCATAGAGAAAATCAACCAAAACCAACAATTTCTGTGTTTGTATCTATCTTAGTCACTGTGCCTGTCACTTTTGCTCACTCCCACACAGATCTCTTTGCATATCCTCTAGGATGTTGTCAGGAAGCATGTTTCAACATTTTCAGCCGGAACTTCTGCCTTGGTTGATTAGTACACTCTCCCACGTCTCCTTGTGACCTATATGGCTAGGACATTTGCCTTCACTGAAATCCTGCATTCACTGAAATCTGGATGCGAAACAAATTTCATATTGTATAAACTCAGCGGTTACTGTTCCTGCTGTCAGGTTACCCTTTAAAATAATATACCTTATTTACCAATATTTAAATCAAGTATTTGCTGAGATAAATATCAGCTATTTTTAATTCTTTAATGCTTTACTTCAACTGAGAATTTGTATTAGTCTTTGCCTTTTGTTGAGCAAACGCAACAGCGATTTCTATATCTGTTTTAATGTAATGAAATGTCCCAATGCATTTCACAGAAGCATTGTTCACTTAACAATGGTACTGAGGAAAATATTAGGCTAGCTCACTAGAAGCTTAGTCAAAGAGGCAGTTTTTAAGGAAAGCAAGGTACAGTGACAGAAATATTAGAAGGGTTTAGGAGAGCTTTAAGCCTGGATAAGTGAAGGCAGCCACCAATTTGGTAACACTTCAAATGAGACGTTCAAGAGGTCAGAATTAAAGAACATGGATATGTTGCAGGTTTGGGAGGTTGGAGGAGATTAGAGATAGGGCTGGGGTTAAGGTCATTGGAGGAATTTGGAAGTAAGGAGGAGAATTTAAAAATCCCCGTTCCTCATAAGATGTGGATTTTGGACAGGAAAGAGGTTGGAAGTACAATGATAGTTCGCAAGGACAGTGCAACCCAGGTTTTTGGAGAGGGGTGATGATAGCTTTACTGAGAGAAGGACAACACCCAAAGAAAGAATTATTAATATCAATTTACATAGGGATCAGAAGGGCAAGTTGTGTGGTGATCAGTTTAGTGGGAATAGAGTTGATGGGGCAGCGAGGTGGATCTGTGTGCGTCTTGATTTCCTATTGTTATGCCTTTTTCAACAAAACCAGAATATGTATATCTTCAGTTAATTTTACACTTCTTCCCTGTCTTCAAGGAATAAATGAGTCTATTAATTTGATGAGTTCCTTTATTTCTAACTGTTTAATAACTTATTTTGTGAGGTCATGAACTTAATTTATATAAAATGGCTTAGGGAGAGATTTCTATCACTGTGTGTCACTCAGCTAAGAACCAACGAGGGCAAACAGGCAGTCTTTTCCCTTCAGAGATAAAAGGTACTGCAGATGCTGGAGAATCCGAGATAACAAGCATGGGGCTGGATGAACACAGCAGGTCAAGCAGCATCATAGGAGCAGGAAAACTCGACGTTTCGGGCCTAAACCCTTCATCAGAAAAAATTTTTCCCTTACCTGCCTATGCTGTTGTTACCTGCTGTTAAATGTGGTGTGGTAGTGCCAAATGGACTGCTCATCTCCCTTTGGGAAAGAATTTATTCTTTACATACTGTCATCCCCTCAGTTGAGATTTAAAACTTAAGGAACTTTTGCTGTAGAACATTAGAAGTTGTTCTTGTGCTATTTAAAACTGCAAAATTCAAAGAACATGATTCGTTTTGCTTATTCAAATAACGTGCATGTTAATTCCCTTTTAAAATGTACAGGATTCCATTTCTTCTGACAAACTGACTTCTGAAACAAAAAATTTTGTAACAATTTGAAATAACTGCAGAGAGGCCAGTATCCCATCACCAAGTCATCCTTTATTTACTTGTACACACCAGTCTGACTGTGTACTGTGGCCAGCTTGGAGTAGTTGTCTGAACTGAGGGGATTCTAATCTCTTGGTTATATTGGAGAGTCAGGGCTTTTCCTGATTGACCCAAGTTAACAATCTCAATCAACAACCTCAGTCAACAAGGTCAACCTGGTTCCAATCACTACATCCCTCTCCCACCAGGTCTGGGGATGTAGGCCTGGTCTTTCGCCCCAAGTCCAGTTCGTCTGATTTGGACTCTGACCCGGGCAGCGTGTTCTGGACCTTCGTCTGTCTCTTGCTTCTGGAGCCTCTCGGGAGAGTTTCCTTGTCTGCTTCTGGCAGTAATGGTATTGAGGCTGCCTCCGTCTTGGACTTGAGTTTCCTTGACAACAGATAGAGTGTGAGAACCTACAGTTTCTGACAGGCCTTCCGGCTGTTCTGCGGGGCCAGGTATGTTTTGCTCCTGCCCAGTTTGCAAGTTAACAGCTTTCAGCGATGCACATGTACGTTGAGGACTGTATCACCTACCCAAACTTTGGAAGTAATGGAACCTGACCTCGTGTCAACCTCACCTTGTACCCATACAGGGCCATTTCCATGGTTCCGGCTAAATTCGACCCCTGAATTAAAATTGTCTCTCGCTTAGAGGCAGCATGTGCTGACATTAGCAATCCTGCTGCCATTTCACCCCCCACCCCCAGGTCTGGGAATCAGGTTTAACCTGGTGCAGAGTCTTCTCCCCATCAGCAACTCTGCTGGATCTATCCCTATTATTGCACGTGGGATGGTCCTGTAAATTGAGCAGAAGCCAGGATAGTTTGTTATCAACTGACGCTGTAGGCTGCATCTTTAAGCCTGTCTTCAACGTTTGGACAGCTCTTTCTGGTAGGCCATTTGACGATGGATTGTATGGAGCTGTCCGAACAAGCTGAATACCATTCGACTTTAGGAAATATTCAAATTGCCTGCTGGTAAATGTCCTGTTGTCCGTGACCAATACTTCCAGGCGTCAGTGTGTTGTGAGCAATGCTTGCAGTTTTTCCATCGTCCGAGTTTGCTGAACAAAAGTTATGAATGTCCAACCACTTTGAATGGGCATCCACAATGGCCAGGAACATTAAGCCTGTGAAAGGACTGGCTTAGTTGACATGCAGCCAAGTCCAGGGTTTTCCTGACTATTCCCATGAATGTGGGGGCACTGCTGGTGACAATGTTTGTTCTTTTTGGCACCCTGGGCATTGCCCCAACCATATGTCATCATCCAACCCCAGCCAGACATAGCTTCTTGCCAGTTTCTTCATCTTGGAAACCCCTTAAATGACCGTGGTGAAGGTCAGCCAGTATCTGGTAGCCACTTTTACTTGGGACAACCACTCTTGCTCCCCGTAGTACTGTTTCATCCTCTGCAGTGATCTGGTCTCACTGGGTCCAGAAAGATTTCAGTGCTGGTCGCGATGGCCCTTCTGTTTCCCTTCAATTACCTCCAGCTCTTAGCTTCACAAGGACAGAATCTTTGTGTCCACAGACAGATATTGTCAGCAGTGACCCGGGGTCCAGGAAGTTCAAAACCAAAATGGACTCTTCCAGTGGAAGCAGGACTGGTGGAGTACCTGCCAGTGGGAGGCAGCTCAAGGCATCCACACTAGCCACTTGACTTCCTGGATGGTGTTCAGCTTGTACCTGCCGAGAAAAAGACCCAATGCTGAGTTCTACCAGAAGCTATGGGCTGCATCCCCTTGTCTTCCTTTAGTAGCCCTAGCAGGGGTTTGTGATCTGTTAAAATGACAAATTCCTATCTGTAAAGATGATGGTGGAACTTCCTCACACCAAAGATGACTGCCACACCTTCTTTATCTTGGCATATTTGTGTTCATCATCAGCCGAAGTCCAGAAGGCATATGTTATTGGGCATTGCTTTCTATTGGGCCACTGATGAGCCAACATTACCCTGATATGTATGGAGAAGCATTTCATGTCAGTGCTACCACTCACGTTGGATAGTAGTGGGCCAACATCTTTGATGACAATAGATGCTTTTTTACTTCTGTAAAGGCCACTCCTTGGCTACGCAACCATTTTCAAGGCTGATCCTTTTCCAATAGCAGGTGTAAGGGTGCAAAGATGGAGGCCAGGTTGTGCCTGAATTTTGTGTAATAATTCACTAATCTGAGGAAGACCTAAGCTCTGGTACAGATGTGGGAGCCAGGACTACTTTGATTCCCCTCACTATCCTCCAATGGGTGTAACCCAGTTTTGTTGACTCTAACCCAAGTAGGTCACCTGGGGTGCTTGGAACATACATTTTCCTTTTTAAGACACATGCCTGCCTGGGAGAAATGTTCAAGCACTATGTCCAAGTTCTCCCAAGTGCTCCTTATCTTCCCTGTTATTATTTTGTCCAGATAAATTGCAACCTGGAGTAGACTTTGTAAAATGTTCTCCATGGTCCACTGGAAAAGGGCAGAGGCTGACGATATCCCAGATGGCAGTCTTCTGTATTGATATTAACCCTTATGGACATTAATTGAAGCTTACTTTTGGGATTCTTCATCCAGTCTCGATTGCAGGTAGGTGTGGTTCATGTCCAGTTTCTTAAAGGACTTCCCCTGCTAACTTTGCCTACAAGTCCTCTATGCGAGGGATTTAGTATTTATCCAACCACGAGAGGTGGTTTACTGTTGGCTTAAAATCCCCATAAAGGCACTCTGAGCCGTCAGCTTCACAATCGGTATGTCTGGTGCTGCCCATTCTGCAAACTGCTTTGGTTTGATGATTCCTTCGCTCTCTAGCCTCCTGATTTCTGCCTGAACTTTTGCCTGCAAGGCCTTGCAAGATCCCAGAATTGCTTCCTGGTTGATATGTAAACTGACTTTGATCCCTTTATTAGGCCCAAGCCCTTCCTGAAATACTCCTGCATATTTAATTAGGACTTCACTGAGGCAGCCATTTTCTAATTGAAAAATGTTGAGCCAATCCAGGTGAATCACAACCAATTCCACCCCAATAGACTTGGGCCCAAGACTTTCACTACCATCAGAGGTAATTGCACCAACTGCTTCTCATAGCATACTGGAACTGAAGTTGTACCCCCAATCTGCAATGGATCCCCAGTGTATGTTCTCAGTCTGGCTGAGGTTCTGTGCCAACTTCAGGGATGGAGTCCTGAGCGAATCTTGTTAAAGACAGATTCTGCAACCACAGATATAGCTAGTGTCAACCTCCATGGGAACGAGGTGACCATTTAACCAATCATTGATTTTAATTGGTTCCAATTTGGATGTTGTTGAGCAATTTAATTATTCCAACCCACAAGAAGGGTGTCTTTCTGGGGGGTTGCACTCTTTTCGGTACTGGCGTACAAGTTTTCTTACTCAAGTCAAGCCTTGTAGAACTTCTTTCTATCTCGAGTCCACATACCGGCAGCAACTACGATGTCTTGCTGGCCCAGATCCTGAAGAACTTTTTAGCCACTTGACTGAGGCTCAGCTTTGCTTTGGGGTTCTGCTGTGGGCTGGCCTAGGGTCCCTCTGATCAAGACATGCCCTGTGCGAGGCTCTGCGATTGCCTACACTCATGTGTTCTCCAAGCTCATTTAGACAGGTGAGGGTGTCCACTTCCATCAGGATGCCCTGTAGCTGCCAAGCTCCACTTGCTGCATTTTCTAGTGACAGCACCAGTTGTAGTGCTTGTTTGAAGTCCAGTTAGGTTTCAGCTGGTCAGCGCTTCTACATGGTTATGTCATTAATCCCAGTCTCTAGCATCTCATTCAGAGTTAACCCAAAATCACAACCCTCTGCCAGTTGTTGTAACCTTGTTAAAAATACCAATACAGATTCCCCTGGTGCTCTAACAGCCAAATAAGGGGAGGGGGGTTGCGGAATTGGGATGATAAATGGACACTGGTGGTGGATACGATCTGGTTGGTCGACGGGAGGGATGAATCCGGTTGGTAGCTGGAAGGGAGGGTCAGTAAGTGGAATGGAAGGGAGGAGGTGGGGGATGGGTGGGAACGTTATTTGAAACTGGAGAACTCAATGTTGAGTCCATCAGTCTGTAGGATGCCTAGGTGGAAGATCAGGTGTTGTTCCTCAAATTTGCATTCTGAATAGCTGCAACCCTCCCTTCCAGCTACCAACCAAATTCATTGCTCCCATCGACCAACCAGGTTGTACCTACTACCGGTGTCCAAATATCACTCCCATTCCGCTACCTGTCTCACTCCCCTCTTTATGTGCAGCTCCCCCTACCCCACATCCAGTCCTGAAGAAGGGTAATACCTGAAACGTTGACTTCTCCTTTCCTCCAGATCTGGCCTGGCTTGCTGTGTTCTTCAAGCCTCCTGTTTGTATATCTACTGTTCACATTGACTGTCTGATTATAGAACTACTGTGTCTATGCCTGGGCTGGTGGGAAGAATGGTGATTGATGTCAATTACATAAAATAAGGAGAAATTCATTTACAAACAGAAAGTCTCCATAAAATATTGTAACTTTGAAACCTGCATTTTAGAATTGTGTGATAACAAGGTGTAGAGCTGGATGAACACAAGCAGCATCAGAGGAGCAGGAAAGCTGACGTTTCGGGTCGAGATCCTTCTTCAGAAATGGGGGAGAGGAAGGGGATTCTGAAATAAATAGGGAGAGAGGGGGAGGCGGATAGAAGATGGATAAAGGAGAAGATAGGTGGAGAGGAGATAGACAGGTCAAAGAGGCGGGGTTGGAGCCAGTAAATGTGAATGTAGGTGGGGCGTTAGGGAGGGGATAGGTCGGTCCAGGGAGGACGGACAGGTCAAGGAGGCGGGATGAGGTTAGTGGGTAGGAGATGGGGGTGGGGCTTGAGGTGGGACGAATGGTTAGGGAGGCGGGGACGAGCTGGGCTGGTTTTGGGATGCGGTAGGGGGAGAGGAGATTTTGAAGCTTGTGAAGTCCACATTGATACCCTTGGGCTGCAGGGTTCCCAAGCGAAATATGAGATGCTGTTCCTGCACCTCCTCTCACCCACCTTCCTGCAAAAAGACCGTCCCCTATTCCCAATTCCTTTGCCTCCGCCGCATCTGCTCCTGAGATGAGGCGTTCCACTCCCGGACATCCCAGATGTCCTCGTTTTTCAAGGACCGCAACTTCCCCTCCACAGTGGTCGAAAATGCCCTTGACTGTGTCTCTTGCATTTCCCGCAACTCATCCCTCACATCCCCTACCCACAGTAACAACCAAAACAGAACCCCCTCGTCCTCACATACCACTCCTCCAACCTCTGAATCCAATGCATCATCCTCTGACACTTCCGCCTTCTGCAATCTGACCCCACTACGGAAGACATTTATCCCTCCCCACCCTGATCTGCTTTCCGGAGGGACCACTCTCTCCGTGACTCCTTTGCCCGTTCCATACTCCCCACCAGCCCCACCATCCCCGGCACTTTTCCCTGCAACTGCAGGAAGTGCTACACCTGCCCCTACACCTCCCTCCTCACCCCCATCCCAGGCCCTAAGAAGACCTTCCACGTCAAACAGATGTTCGCCTGCCCATCTGCTAATGTGGTATACTGTATCTGCTGTTTCCGTTGTGGCCTCTTCTACACTGGGGAAACCAAGCGGAGGCTTGGGGACCGCTTTGTGGAACACCTTATGCTCGGTTCGCAACAAACAACAACTCCTCCCAGTCACGAACCATTTGAACTCCCCCTCCCACTCCTTAGACGACATGTCCATCCTGGGCCTCCTGCATTGCCACAAATGATGCCACCCGAAAGTTGCAGGAGCAGCATCTCATATTTCTCTTGGGAACCCTGCAGCCTAATGGTATCAATGTAGACTTCACAAGCTTCAAAATCTCCCCTCCCCCGACCGCATCCCAAAACCAGACCCAGCTCGTCCCCGCCTCCCTAACCATTCGTCCCACCTCAAGCCCCACCCCCATCTCCTACCCACTAACCTCATCCCACCTCCTTGACCTGTCCGACCTCCCTGGACCGACCTATCCCCTCCCTAACTCCCCACCTACACTCACCTTTACTGGCTCCAACCCCGCCTCTTTGACCTGTCTATCTCCTCTCCACCTATCTTCTCATTTATTTGTCTTCTATCTGCCTCCGCCTCTCTCCCTATTTATTTCAGAATCCCCTTCCCCTTCCCCATTTCTGAAGAAGGGTCTCGACCGGAAACGTCAGCTTTCGTGCTCCTCTGATGCTGCTTGGCCTGCTGTGTTCATTCAGCTTTACACCTTGTTATCTCAGATTCTCCAGCATTGGCAGTTCCTGCTAGCTCTTTTAGAATTGTGTAATTTCTTTTTAACAGTAGATCCAAGGTACTCTTATCATGACCATCATTTGACTTGCAAGACATATTTTAGTTATTGGATATAATGCTGAGCCATTCATACGTAGTGATAGTATGTAGATGTTCCCCTGTAGCAGATGGTTATCATTGCCCCCATGTTTCTGAGCTGTGCAATTTACATTCCTGGTATACTGATTGTTACTGTTTTGTGGTTTTGTTACAGGCGAAGACACACGTACAATGGCAAGGTAACATCACATTTTTGTTCACCAAGTTCTTCATGCAGATCAGATGTAGGAAATATTACCATTAACACAACAGTAAAATAAATGAGTGCAAGTGTTTCATTTTTGGCGTTCTTTTCTTTAAAGTTAGGCTAAGAGTAAATCTTATGAAGGTGTTTGGTGCGCTTGCCTTCATTTGCCACAACATTGAATACAGGAGCTGGGAGCTCATGTGATAGTTGTACAAGACATTGGTAAGACCACGTTTGGAGTACAGCGTACAGCTCTGGTCAGGTCACCCTGCTATTGAAACTTATTATTAAACTGGAAAGGGTGCAAAAAAGGATTTACAAGGATTTTAGTGATTCTGGAAAGTTTGAGTTATAAGGAGAGGTTGGATGGTTTGGGACTTTTTTCCCTGGAGTGTAGGGGGCTGAGGGATGATCTGAAAGAGGTTTATAAAATCATGAGGGGCATAGATAAGGTGAATAGCTAAGGTATTTTTCTCCAGGATAGGGGGAGTCCAAAACTAGAGGGCAAAGCCTTAAAGCGAGAGGGAAAGATTTAAAAGGACCTGACAGGTAACTTTTTCACACGGGGTGCTATGTATGTGGAATGAGTTGCCAGAGGAAGTCATAGAATCACACTATCCCTGCAGTGTGGAAGCAGGCCATTTGGCCCTGCAAATCCACACTGACCGTCCGAAGAGCATCCCATCTTGACCCACACCACCTACAATATCCTTGTAGCTCTGCATTTCCCATGGCTAATCCACCTAGCCTGGACATTGTGGGAAATTTTAACATGGCCAATCCAAGTAACTGCACATCTTTGGTCTGTGGGAGGAAATCTGAGCATCTGGAGGAAACCCACACAAACACGGGGAGAATGTGCAAACTCCACACAGTCACCCAAGGGTGAAATTGAACCCAGGTCCTTCATGTTGTGAGGGAGCAGTGCTGAGCACTGAACCACCGTGTTACCCAAGTGGTAGAGGCAAGCACATTTACAACATTTAAAAGACATTTGGACAGGTATATAGGATAACAAGGTGTAGAGCTAGATGAACACAGCAGGCCAAGCAGCATCAGAGGAGCAGGAAGGCTGACGTTTCGGGCCTAGACCCTTCTTCAGAAAATCATTTTCTGAAGAAGGG
>JAHRHZ010000083.1:2093001-2119798 GCA_024137785.1 Ginglymostoma cirratum
CCCTTCTTCAGAAAATGATTTTCTGAAGAAGGGTCTAGGCCCGAAACGTCAGCCTTCCTGCTCCTCTGATGCTGCTTGGCCTGCTGTGTTCATCTAGCTCTACACCTTGTTATCTCAGATTCTCCAGCATCTGCAGTTCCTACTATCTCTGGACAGGTATATAGATAGGAAAGATTTAGAGGGACATGAGCCAAATGCAGGCAAATGGGACTCGTTCAGTTTAGGAAACATGGTCGACATGGATGAGTTGGACCGAAGGATATGTTTCCATGCTGCTCAGATTGAAATTGCTACTTTCCGCTTTATTGACAAGTAGTATAGGAAAAACAATGCAGAGTGCTTTTCAATTGGCAGCTACTTACCAGTGTTCTATTAAAACACTTAAGAAATATAGTCACTTATAATTTGTGGGTAAGTAACATTTCGAGTGGAAAATAGAAAGAGCTAATGATTTTTTACTTTGCCCTGAAATCTGAATTTAGAAAAGCACTATAATTTTGCATATTCCTTCAATTGTGCAAATCATTTGACTGAAATTTTAAGATTCGGGTACGTCATCATTTCAAAAACAGGAATTGCTGGAGAAACTCAGCAGGTCTGGCAGCATTATGGAGAGACAGCAGGGTTAACATTTTAGGTCCAGTGATCCTCCTCCAGAACTGATTATAGCAAGGAAAAGTTGTTATATTTGCTGAAGGTGGGGGGAGGGGTGAGGAGTAAATGATGAGTGGAGATGGAGCCCAGAGAGAGAATGGCATTTGGGCAGAAAGGAATGGGTAATGGTCAGCTTGGGAGAATCAGTAGTTGCTAATGGGGACTATTAGTGGCCAACAATAGATTGGTGTGATGCCAAGGGTTGGGGGAAGGACACTGAAGAGTTTGCTCAGGCCCTAACATTATTGAACTGAATGTGGAGTCCAGGAGACCACAGGGCACGTAAGTGGAAAATAAGCTATTCTTGCAGCTTGTGCTGAGCTTTGCTGGAGCACTGCAACAAGCTGGAGATAGAGACATTGACCAGTGAACACAGTGGTGTTTTGGAGTGCAAGCAACTGGAAGCTCAGGGTCATGTTTGCAGACAAAACTTAGTTGTTCTGCAAAGTGGTCAACCAGTTGGTCACACACCATTGCTATTGAAAAAGACTTCCATTGCCCTCCTGAAGATTTAATTGAACCTTTCTCCACCACATTTCCAGGCAGTGGATCTCATACCCTAACTACTCACTATGTGAAAAAGCTTTTTCTTGCATCAACCTTTCTTTCATTTGTACATTACTTTAAAATCTGTCCTCTCATTATTGTTTCTATTACAAGTGGAATCTGCTTCTTTCTACTCTGACCACCCTGCTTATGATTTTGCAAACCTCAATTAGATCTCCACTCAGATTCTTCTCTCTAGGGAAAACAGTCCCAACTTTATCAATCTGTCCTCCACCATTGAAGTTTCGCATAGTTGGAACTGTTTTTGTAAATCTCTTCTGCGGTCTCTTCATTGCATTATGTATTTTTCTTACAATGTGGTACTCACAGTTGTAAACAATACTCTAGCTGAGGTTTAATGATTGTCTTGTACAAATTCAACATCACTTCCTTATTCTTGTATTCTATGTCCCTATTAATAAAGCTGAGAACACTATGCTTTATTTATTGCTTCCTCTACCTCTCTTGCCACCTTCAATGATCTATGCACAATATGCACTCACATCCCTCTGCTGCTGCACTTCCTATTTTGTTTGTCGTTCGGTGTTCTTCTGACCAAAGTGCATCCTCTCACACCTCTCTGCATCCACTCTACCAACTTGTCAGTGTTCTTTTGCACCACCTCACATTTTACAATTCTTCGAAGTTCAGTGTCATTTGCAAACTTGGAATTTATCCCCTGCACATCAAGATTCAGATATTCATATATAGCAGGAAAAATAAGTGCCCCAATACTGATTGCTGGGGAGCTTCACTACAAGCCTTCCTCTAGCCAGAAAAATATCACTTGAACCTTACTCTTTGCCTGTTGCTCAGCTAATTTTGTATCTGTGTTGTCATTGTCCCTTTTATCCATAACCTAAATCTTTCTTCACAATTCTGTTGTCGGGCATTGTATCAATTGCCTTCTGGAAATCCATCTAACCACTAGCCGCATCAGCTCTTTCTGTTGCTTCAAAAAAACTTCAAGTTAGTTAAACATGATTTCCCCTTTAGAAATCCATGCTGACTCTTCTTAATCAACCCACCTTTTTCCTGTGACTACTGATAATCGTTTCGAAATGTTTCCTCACTACTGAAGTTAAACTAGCTGATTTTCAATTTCTTGATCAGCCTTACAACCTCTTTTGAACAGGGTTGTAATGTTAGCAAATCACCAGTCTCTGGTAGCACCCTGGAGTCCAGGGAAGACTGAAATATTGTGGCCATTGCCTTTTCAATTTCTACCCTCACTTCCTTCACGATCCTTGGATGCATCTCATCTGGTCCCGATGTCTTGTAACCTTTAAGTGCCAGCAATCAATCCAAGACTAGTACTTGTTAATTTTGATCCTTTCTAGTGATTGGGGGTTGGATAGCAGCATCCTCTTTTGTAAGGACCGATGCGAAATATTCATTTAATATCTCAGCCATGCCCTCTGCCTCTGTAAATGACCTCTGATCAGCCCTGCTCCTCCATTCACTACTACCTGTAGAGACTTTCAGACTTCACTTTGTTATCTGCTATTCTTTTCTCATAGTTCCTCTTTGCTTTTCTTTCTTGTTTCTTTCCCCCACTATTTTCCCCCTACCTAAAATGTTTGCTTTCTTGTCGATTCTCAATATTGTATAATGTGGATGCCACATTATAGGAAAGATGCAAATACACTGGAGAGAGTGCAGAAGTGATTTACAAGAATGGTTCCTGGTATGAGAAAATGCAGCTGTGAGGATAGATTGAAGGAGTTGGGTCTGTTTTACACTGCAGAAAAGAGGTTGAGAGCAGATCTGATTAAAAGTTTTCAAAATCATGAGTAGGCTGGGCAGGATAAATAAGCTATTTCTGTTTGTAAAAGCAACAAGAATGAGAGGGCTTAGATTTAAAGTAATGTACAAATGAAGCAAGGGTAATGTGAGGAAAAGCTTTGACACAGTGAGGTGTTAAGGTATGCAATGCACTTTCAATGCAGATTCAATTGAGGCATTCAAGAGGGCATTGAATTTAGTTTTTGCCTAAGGAGGCAACGGCCTAGTGGTATTATTGCTGGACTGTTAATCCAGAGACCCAGGTAATGTTCTGGGGACCTGAGTTTGAATCCCACCATGGCAGATAATGGAATTTGAATTCAATAAATGTCTGGAATTAAGAGTCTAATGATGACCATGAATCAATTGCCGATTGTCAGAAAAACCCATTTGGTTCACTAATGTCCTTTAGGGAAGGAAACTGCCATCCTTACCTTCCTTGGCCTGGCCTACATGTGACTCCAGAGCCACAGTATGTGATTGACTCATAACCGCCCTCTGGGTAATTAGGGATGGGCAATAAATGTTGGCCTAGCCAGTGACTCCCTCATCCATGAATGGATCAAGAAAAAAAGGATAATAACGTTGTGCAGCATTATGGGGAAAGAACAAGAGATTGATGCTAGATAATATAGCCAGTGCAGGCATGATGGGCTGAATGGCTGCCTCTTGTACTGTAATAATGATTCTGTGATTAAAAATAAAATGACTAAATGATAGAGTAGGATAAGACTTTAATTCATCTTTCTGACCCAGATGTGTTGAATTTATATGAAATGCTAGTTTGACCTCTGCTGAAGTGTTCCATGCAGGTTTGACTGGTGCATGTTAGGATGGATGTAAAAGTACTAAAGGGAGTGTAGAAAAGATAACACGTTGCAGCAACACAGAACTATGCCAAGAGGAAGAAGAATACCTCTTCCAGGTTTTCAAGGATAATGGGTATCCAAAAAAACTGGGTCAGAAGATGCCTACACGAACAACATCAGGAAGACACTACATGCCCCGACACAGTCATCGCACTACCCTACATCAGGAACACATCGGAACTAACCACTAGAATCCTACGACTGCTGGGCATCAGAGTGGCACACAAGCCCACATCAACTCTACGACAACTGCTCACCCGAACTAAAGACCCACTCCCTGCCTTGGACAGGACCAATGTCATCTACAAGATCCCCTGCAGAGACTGTGAGAAGCACTACATCGGACAAACAGGAAGGAAACTAACAACAAGGGTACACAAACACCCACTGGCTACAAAAAGACGCGACCAATACTCACTCATCCACATGGATAAGGAGAACGACCAATTCGACTGGGACAACACCAAAATCCTGGGACAAGCTAAGCAGAGATAGGCACAGGAATTCCTAGAAGCCTGGTACTCCACAAAGAAAACCATCAATAAACACATAGAACTCGACCCCATATACACTCCACTACAAAGGAAAACCGGAAGTGAGGCAATCCAGCTCAACGGACTCCAGAGTTTAAAAACCAGGCGGGAAAACACACCAACGCTTCATTGAAGGCTGCACTAATGATGCTACCCAGCACGGTAACGAAACATCTACGGAACCACAAACCAGCTTGGCGAGCCAACCAACCTCAAAGATAACAGTGGTTCTAGGGATGAGGAACTAAGTTACAAAGATAGATTTAAAAAGTTACCAGTGTATTCCTTGGAGAAGAGAAGGTTGAGCAAGGTAGTGATAGAGATTTTCAAAATCATGAGTTTCCTGGACAGAGTAGAAAGGAAGAAGTGAAAGGGCACATATTCAAGGTAATTGGTTAACAAACAAAGACACTCAAAACTTTTCACACATCATGTGGTTAAAGTCTGGAATGCACAATCTGAGAGTGTCGTGGAAACAGGTTCAATTGAAACATTGATAAAGAATTTGGACTGTTGTCTTTCCTTGAAGAATATGCAGGATTATAGGGATAAACTGGGAGGATGGTACCAAGAGAGCTCGTTTGGAGAGCTGGTACAGACACAACCTCTTTTTCTGTTGTAACAATTCTGTGACTCTTAAAATACAAAGAAGGGGCTTTTGCATTAATAGCATTGACCCCCTTTTGAGTTTTTAAAAACAATTGTGTTTTGGGTGTTTTCCTCTTTCTAGAATTGAAATTAATCCATTTTCGCATTAAAATACTCATATGTGATGTGGAATGTATAAATAACCACATGGAATGAAAGTAAAGGGTAATTTATATTTGGATAGTGCCTTTCACCTAAAAATGTCCCAAATGCTTCATATCAAATTAATTATTTTAACTGTGTTACCTTTAACACTGCCAGTTGTTGGTTGACACGACAGCCAGCAGCAAGATCGCTCAAGATGAGTTAACTGGTAATGTATTTGCATGTTGATTGAAAGATCAATTTTGACTACAAGACCGGAGCAATGTCGCTGTTCTTCCTTAACAAGTGTAATGGGATACTTTAAAGACCAGATGAGACCTGAGTGTTGAATCTCATCCATACAGTGGCAGTGTAGCAATCCTTTAGTTTGGCACCAGAGCGAAAACCTAGATTATGTGCGAAAGTCTTCAAAATCTTGAATCTGCAACTGCTACCTCAAGTGTATGTTCTTCTGTTGATCAAGCTGACATCCGTGTGTAAAGATGATCACCTGAAGCAAATCAAGCAAGTTGAGGACAGTGGATCAGACTCTTGGATCTTTGAGTCTAATGTACTAGAGGATCTTAAGGACCAAGTGCCTTGAATTAATTTGGTACTGCCATTATTAAGTCAAAAAAGAGCAGCAACATTTGGAGCCTGATTTACAAAAAAAATTTGCATGATTGTCTACAACTTTCTGTCTAAATTATCTTTCCCGTTTCTGCACTTACAGTAGTAACATTGGAAAAATTGGTAAGGACTATAGTACTTCATTTTGCACTTTGTTTTTAAACTGTGGACTGAAATGAGAGACTGCTGTTTTATAATTAGTGTTTGAAAAGGTAGCATTTTGTTTCATAAGACTATAAGTAATAGGAACAGGAATAGGCCATTTGGCCTCTTGAGCCTGCTGTGCCATTCGGTATGATTTGACACACTCTGACACTGATCTGACACTCCTTGTCTCCACTTCCGTGCTCGAATTCATAACCCTTGATTCCCCTTCTGGTCAAGAATCTATTTGCCGGCCGTAAATATACACAGCTCCCACAGCTCTGTGGCAAGGAGTTCGAAAAACTCTTAACCCTCTGAGGTAAGAAATTCCTCCTTATTTCATTATTAAATTGTACCAAATTAATTCAAGGCACCTGCTCCTTAAGATCCTCTAGTACATTAGACTCAAAGATCCTTTATTCTTAGACTATGTTTTCTGGTCCTAGGCTCCCTCTCCCATGAGGGGAAACATCCTCTCAGCATTTACCCTGTCAAGCCTTTAAGAATCATATATGTTTCAACAAGGTCACCTCTCATTCCTCTAAATCCCAAATGAGTTAGTCCCAAACTGTTTAATATTTTCTCATAAGACAATCCCTTCGTACCAGGGATTATCTTAGTGAACCTTTTATGAACTGCCTTCAGTGAAATGATATCCCCTTAAATAAGGGCAGACCAAACTGCTGTCAGTACTGTAGATGTAGGCGCACCACCTTGTACGGTTGCAGTAAGACTTCCCTATTCTTATGTTCCAGCCCCTTTGAAATAAGGGTCAACATTGCATTAGCCTTCCTGATTACCTGCTACACCTATGCACTACCTTTCTGTCTTTCATGCACAAATACTCCCAAGTTCCTTTGTATTGCAGCTTTTTGCAGCTTTTCTCAATTTAAACAATGCTTCTTTCTTTTGTTCTCTTTTCTAAAATGAGCAGCCTCACATTTTCCCACATTGTAGTCCACTTGTCAACCTTTTGCCCCACTTACTTACCTATCCATATCTGTCAGTAAACTATTTGTGATCCACTTGCAACCTGCCTATTTTTGTGTTGCCTGTATTTTTGCGTATAGTACATTTTGCTTCCTTTCTCCAAGTTATTAATATGTTTTATAAACAGCTACGATCCCAATGGTCACAGATCACTAACCTGAAAAATCCCCATTTGCTGTTTCCTGCCCATTAGCAAATTCTTGATGGTACTTAATTCCTCCCCTGTTTTCTACAGTATTAATGCAATGTTTGAAATATCTTCTACTGTAAAGACTGTTGCAAAATATGCGTTCAACTCCTCTGCCATTTCCTTGTTCCCCGTAACCATCTCCCAGATTAATTTTCTAAGGGGTCTACGTTCACTTTGACCTTTTTTTTCCTTTTTGAATATTTAACGAGCTCTTATTGTCAGTTTAATATTCCTCACTATTTTTTCCTCTTATTTTCTCCCTCTTGATTATCTTTTTAGTTTTTTTTTCTTTATTCGTTTACGGGATGAGGGCGTTGCTGGCTAGGCCAGGATTTATTGCCCATCCCTAATTGCCCAGAGGACAATTAGGAGTCACCCACATTGTTGTGGGCCTGGAGTCACACGTAGGCCAGACCAGATAAGGATGGCAGTTTCCCTCCTTAAAGGACGTTAGTGAACCAGATGGGTTTTCCGGCAATCGACAATGGATTCATGGTCGACATTAGATTCTTCATTCCAGATATTTTATTAAATTCGAGTTCCACCATCTGTCATGGTGGGATTCAAACCCAGGTCCCCAGAACATTATTTGGGTGCCTGGATTAACAGCCCAGCGATAATACCACTAGGCCATCGCCTCCCGATCTGTTTCTGGATTCTGACTGTATTCCAGTCATTAGGGCTACCACTGACTTTTGCCTATTTGTATGCGTCTTTAGAGTCACAGAGTCACAGAATGATATAGCACAGAAACAGATTCCTCTGTCCAACTCACTTGTGCCTTCCAGACATCCCATTCTGACCTAGTCCCATTTGGCAGCCTATTGTCTGCCAACAACTGTGATTAGTTCTCCAGGAACTGAACAGCTCGGAACTGAATCAAGTTATGGAGAGAGAATTTAATGTTATTCTTTGGGTTGGGAGCGGGGTCTCTGTTCCTTACCGTTAAAACTAACTAGGAACCTGACAAAACGCAGTTTATCTTTCCTGCAGCAGTTGTTTTAAGCTGTGAATTTTAACTGATAAGTCAAAGACCCAATGGGGAGTGAAATAACTCTGCTGAGGCCGGTATTCCATCACCAAATCACCCTTTATTTCGATGTTGAGAATGCTTGTTATTGATCCACCTTCCTCAGAGCCAGCTCTGAGTGAACAGGACGTCTGACACTTTTCTTTTTATCTGTCTGTCAGCCAGAGCTCCCTCATAGGGGCTGTTAATCTGGTCCAATCAGGGAACTCATGTTCTATGAAGTCCAATTGGCTGACCTCATTACAATCACTACAGGGAGTCAGTAGACCTACTAGGATTTTCAGAAGGCATTTGATGAGGTGCCACATCAAAGGTTATTATTGAAAACTAAAAGCTTGTGATGTGGCGGTAACAACCATTATGGAAAGAACTATGGAAAATAGAATATGCATAAATGAGTCTGTCTGCTCAGCAGGATATAACAAATGGAGTACTGCAGAGGTCCTCACTGGGTCTTCAGTGTTTTACAATTTACATCAATAACTTAGCTGTAGGGTGTGAAGACATGGCAGCTAAATTTGTAGATGACACCAAAATAGGTAGGAAGGTATATTGTGAAGAAGACATAAGGAGGCTGCAAATAGATATAGATAGGTAGATAGTGGCCAAACATCTGGCAGATTTTGTGGAAATCATTTGGGAAAATGTGAAATTGTTCTCTTTGGCAGGAGTAATGGAAAAACAGTGTATTGCTTAAATGGAGAACCACTGCAGATTTGAGGTACAGAGAGATTTAAGTGTTCCAGTGCATGAGTTACGAAAAGTTATTACGCAGGTATAGCACGTAATCAAGAAGACTAATAAAATGCTATCCTTTATTACAAGAGGAATTGAGAATAAAAGTAAGAATGTTGTGCTTCAGTTATACAGGGTCTTGGCGAGACCACATTTCAAATACTGTGAGAAGTTTTGGTTTCCTTAATGAAGGAAGGCTGTAAATGCTTTGGAGGCAGTTTAGAAGAACTTTACTAGGTTAGTGTGAAAAAACTGCAGATGCTGAAATCCAAGGTAGACAAACAGGAGGCTGGAAGAACACAGCAACCCCGGAGGAAAGGAGCAGTTAACATTTTGGGTATTACCCTTCTTCTGGGGTGGGGGAGCTGCAGCTAAAGAGAGAACAGAAGGAGTATTAGTGGAATGGTGGTGATAGGTGGACACTGGTAGTGGGCATGAACTGGCTGGTTGGGAGGGATGAATCCAATTGGTGGCTGGAAGGGAGGGTCAGAAGGTGGAATAGAAGGAAGGAGATGGGGCTGGAAAGGGAGCAGGGGTTGGGTGGGAGCATTATTTGAAATTGGAGAACTCGATGTTGAGTCCTCCTGGCTATAGGGTGCCCTGGAGGAAGATAAGGTGGTGTTCTTCTTATTCGTGCTCCGAGTCGCTGCAACATTGGAGTAGGCCGAGGAAGGACATGTTGGAGGCGACTGTCTGGCAGGCAGTTGAAATGGGCAGTGACCAGGAGGTTAGGTTGGCCATTACGGCCAGGTGAAGATGCTCGGCAAAACAGTCACCTAGTCTACATTTGGTCTCACCGACGTAAAGACCACTTCGAGTACTGGATGCAATAGGCTAGGTTGATGCAGGTGAAGCTGTGTCTCACTTGGAAGGTCTGTTTAGGGTCCTGAATGGAAGTGAGGGAGGTGGTGTGTGGGCATGCATCTATTACGGGTACAGCAGAAGTTACCAGGCGGCTTGGAGTTTTTGGTGGGGAGCATGGCATGAATTAAGGAGTGGTGAAGGGAATGGTCTTTGCGGAAGGCAGAGGGGGGTGGGGAGTGGATGAAGTTCCGGGTGGTGGGGTCTGATTGGAGTTGGCAGAAGTGTTTGAGGATGATGTGTTGGATGTGGAGGCTGGTGGTGTGAAAAGTGAGGACAAGGCACCCTATCTTTATTATGTTTGGAGGTGGATGGGCCTGTTAAGAGCTATGGAGTGGGGAATGGAGGCAGTGCAGTGGAGGGCTGTCTGGATGACAGAGGGGGGAAAATGTGTGTTTTTTGATACTTGAGAGTGGAACGTCTCCTTGTCAGAGCAAATGCGATGGAGATGGAGGAATTAGGAAAACAGGATGGAGTTTTTGCAGGATAGAAGGTGGGAGGAGGTGTAGTCTATGTAGCTATGGAAGCCTGTGGATTTATAGTGAATGTCGGTCTATAAACAGTAACCAAAAATGAAAATGGATATTCATCCCTCCCAGTGACCAAGCAGGTCGTACCTGCTATCACTGTCCACCTATCACCACCATTCCGATACCACCCTTCTCCCCTTCTCTTTACCTGTAGCTCCCCCTACTCGCACATCCAGTCCTGAAGAAGGACAATACCTGAAATGTTGACTGCTCTTTTCCTCCCGATGCTTCTGGCCTGCTGTGTTCTTCCAGCCTCCTGTTTTACTAGGTTAGTACCTGGAATGAGTGGACTGTCTTATAAGGAAAGGTTGGACAGATTGAGTTTGTTTCTACTGGGGCTTAGAAATAGTGTAAGATCCTGAATAGTGTTGACAAGGTGGAAATGATATTTCCTCTTGTTGACTAGGCCAGAACTGGAGGACACTGTTCTCAAATCAGTGGTTGCCCTTTCAAGACAGGAATGAGGAGAAACATTTTCTCTCAGCATTGAGCAACTTTGGAATGCTGTAGCAGAGGAGGCAAGTTTATTAAATATTTTTAAGACAGGTGGACTGATTCTTTTTGAGGATTACCAGAGGTAATTTCAATGACCTTATTGAATGGCAGAGCAACTTGAGGAGCTGAATGCTCTATTTCACCTACTATTTCATATGTTCATATTTATGTTGTATGTCTTTGTTTTAGGTTTAAAATGGGATGTACTTCTAATTCCACATTATAGCTTGAAAGTTAACCAGTTTTTCCACTTGTTCTTGGAAATTAGTTGTTCGCAGATTATTTTTGAGCTCATTAAAGAGACCTGGTGAAAGTTTCATTTATTCTCGTAGCAGTATAAAAGAAACTGACCACTTTGGTTGTTGAATCAAAACATTTATACTTGTGAAGTATCTTTTGTCAGAAATAATTTCTGAACGGTACGGGTTGAAGTTCACTTGAATAGTCCAAATGTTGTCCAGTCTTGTCAGCTTGTCACATTGAAATCTCAGAGCAACTTTTGCTTGTGGCCTCTGGCTTGGACAAAATATGGTGAAGATTTATTCTTCAATTCATTAGGAACCCAGACAAAGAATACATTGATCATATTACTAAGGATGGGATGTGTAGACTTTCATTGAAACAGCCTGAGTTGTTTTAACCCAACTGCATTTCCCAGCTCCCATGTATATGTAATAGCTGCTGTTGGGAAAATGCTGAAATACCCATCCACTCTAGAGTTCCACTGAAGGGTTGATTGAATCCAACACATTGCCAAACTTGTGGCTTGAGGTTTCCTCCCCTTGGTCTACATTTTCATGGTTAGTTTGTTTATTTCATTTTTTATGCCAAATATATTTTTGGATGTATGTTTTGTTAATCTCTGTTTGATTTACAACTCTTTGATTTTTGTTTTCTTTTCTTCTTCTTGGCTATGTGCTAGCCCTTTCTGAACTAATTTATCACACCTGTTGTGTTTCCCAGCTTTTCTTTGGATTGATGCTCTTTGTTTTTAATGGTCTTTGTTCTGTGGAATTTATTTTTGTACAGTTTTATTCTCCTTTCCTGCACCCATTTAACTTAGTTTGCTTTGGCTGTTTTCTTCAACTTTCCAACATTATCTTTCTGTTAGAACGTACTCCTGGTTTTCTTTGTATTCTTCAACATAATTTGAATGACAGTCACACACAAAATGAATGCAGTTATCCTCCATGTAATAAAGTAGAAGCAGCAAAATACATCTTGACTGAGAACGATTTAAGAAACAAATGGATCGGACTTCTGATGAAGGAACGGGCTTGCTAGTATAGTTACAGATTTGTATTTGAAGTCGTGTATCAGCCATTGATAGTGTTTTTGCCTGTGAGTTACATGGTTCTGGATTCAAGTCCGACTCCAGTGCCTGAGCACAAATATTAAGGCTGACACGCCATGAAGTGACGGAGTGCTATATTGTCTGAGCTGTTCTCCTTCAGTTAAGACATCAAAAATGAGGCCCCCCTTCTGCCTGCTGGCGTGGGTTTAAAAGATTGTGCTGAACGAATTTGAAGAAGAGTAGGAACATTATTCACTGTGGCCTTGTGAATATTTATCCCTGATTCAACATCACAGAAAACGATTATTGTTGTCATGTTGCTATTTGTTGGAGTTTGCTGTGTGTGTTATTGGCTATTGTTTTTTTTAGAACAGTGACTACACATCCAAAGTACTTCATTGACTGTGAAGCATTTGAGATATTTGGTTGTAAAAGATGCTTTATAAATGCAAGTTTCCTTTCCTTGAATTTTTGTACACTTAGTTCTTTTGCAAAAGCCATCTTAATTTCTGATAACATATTCCAAAAGGCTAATCGAATATTTGGCACTTAGCTGAATAGGTTTGTGCAATAAAACTGGGGAACTGATGCTTCAATGGCATAGAACTTTGCTCATCTGGAGTACCGTTTTCAGCTTTGTGTACTGGATCTTAGGAACAGCATGTTCGAGCGGATGCAGCACGGATTGATCAGCATGGTATTGGAGCTTTGAGGGTTATAACAATAGAGAGACATTGCGTATGCTAGGCGTATACCCCATTGCATTTGATGGTTGAGAAATTATCTAACATGATTTTTTAAATTATGCATTTTGATAGGTTACCTAGTGGACTTATTTCCTCTGAAGGGGAATTTCACTGTGAAATAGAAGGATGTTTTTCTGACCATCGAGGCCAACTCTTTGTGGAGTAGTCCTGCCTAATGCCTGAAGCCCTGAAAGTTTATTTCATTTATGCCCATCCGATTTCTTTTCAAAATCATTGATTGCAATAATATGCGATGTGTTCAACTTGTTGCTAAAAAAAGTTTTCGTCACATCCCACTCCCACATCTCTGGCCCAAAACCCTCCAATTATGAAGCCCAAAACTCCGTATGCTTTGTTAACCTCTCTCTCTCTCATTCTCAATATCTCTGGGACCTTTGAAGCTCTGTGTGCATAATCTCCCTCTAACCTTTGGTCCCTGCATATTCTTCAGACCTGTGCATTGTGTGTATTGACTCTTCCCGTATCTTTTGTCAATATGCATCATCTCACGTATCTGTATTATATTCCATTGTTTCTGCAGCAAGTGCAATGATCTGGAACTCACTGCCCTCAGGGTGGTGAAAGCAAGAAGAATCAGTGGTTTCAAAAGGAAATTCATGTCCTGAGGTAGTGTCTTCCATTTGTGTAAGATGGCAGATCATAGCTATTTGTGAGTGAAATCAAGAAGAGTTTTCACACAAAGCATAGTTGCAATCTGGAATTCTTTTAATCAAGAGGATGTGCTTGCTGGGGTCGTTGAAATTTTCAGTCATGGAAGTAAAGGTGATATAGTCTTAACAGATCATAGGGCTGTTGTCGCATTAGAGAGAGAGAGAGAGAGCTAGAGAGATGTTCACTGATGCTTTAACCTGAGGTAGCCACGCCTCATTCAGGGAGAGTTGTTGAGAAAGAATGTCCTCTTGGTGACCTCAGCTGGTGTGAGAATTGAACCCACACTTATGGCATCATTCTGCACCACAAACAAGCAGTCCTGCCAACTAAACTCACTGACCCCTGAAAAGATTGATTAAATAGGTGCATTAAGAAAGATTATCAGAAGAGGATATATTGAGTTTTAGAATAGATCAGCTATGAACTGATTAAATGGCAAAAACGTACTTACAGTGTGGACAGTGGTGAAAAAATAACCAGTTCAAAATGATGCCTAGAATTCAAACTTAAAGCTTTGGCCTTCACTTTTTGAGATTACAACAAAGTAATTTCAAGAATATTTTAGATAAAATATATCAGAAATCTTTTAGTTTCGTTCTTCACTTTGGAAACCCTTTGTTTCATCACAGTTTTGTGTAAAATTCATTTAAATTGTGTTTCCAGGTGGTTTCTGAACCCAGAGCAGTTACATCTTCTGATGAGAGTGACTTTGAAGCAAGATTAAATAGCTGGAATCTTGGGGTATGTTCTGTTTATCTGCTGTTGGTTTTAACAGTTTTACACAGTTTACAAAACAAATAGGTCATATGGTCCAGCAAGTCCACACATTTTTATGTGAAGTCCACACTTTTTTATGTTCCAGATTCACCTTTCGCCCTTCATCTCATCCCATCAAATATTGTTGTTAAATAAATATTTAAATATTAAATAAATAAATATAAAAACTGAAGATTAGAAAATTTTGCCTACAGAGGGTGCACTTGATTCAGGGAAGACTCATTGGATGTCTCACCTCCATCATTACTACAGCAATCACCCCAAGGAATGAAGTTTGGATTTTAAGTGATTTGAAAGAAATCCTCACTAATAAATTGTAATTTTGTCTTTTTGGAAGTTGTATTTTGGCTATTGAATTAAATTTGTCTCACATTCTTGGATTTGTCTTCAGGAAAGCAAATGTCTATGATCCTGCAAATAGTTAAAATCTCTTCTAAATTCTCGGCACTTCGTCAAGTTTCCAGTTCGTCACATAAACAGAGCAACCAATGGCCACACAATAGCTTTGCAGTTCAGTGACTAACTCAGTTGAGAATACAATATTAGTAATAAGCAGATCAAAGTGAATACAGTCATCCCATATCCTTTAGTTGTGGCTTTGCATGAGAGCAAATAGAATGGTATTGGCCTCTATAAACTTCAAAGACATTTCAGTAGTCAGTGAAGGCAACACCACAAACAGCTGCAGTACTGAACTACCCTGGGAAATGTACTGGACTGCAGAGGGGCAGAAGGCTACATCTGTTATAAAACTATGCAAGAAAATTGCAATCTATCTAACTTTTCTAATTGCACCCTTAGTTGTGAAAGTGTAATATTACAATTGTCATAAAAAGCACACAAAAACAAGCAAGTTTTAAGTATATCCACCTGATTAAATAACACGGTAACATCTTTAAAAATCAGAAACAATGTGCCTCTTAAAATAAGCCCCGGAAATCAGTGAAGGGATGAAAATTATTCATTCTTTATTATCTACTTTGACTAATGTACTTCATTAAACGTCAGCATTTGTCAGGGAAATACTGTCATCACTAGCAAAACAGGATAAGGAGCCAACAAGTAAATGAAAATGTGTGTGAATACAAAAATACAAACAAATACCAGGAAGCATAATCACTAATCGGAGGGTTCAAAGGATAGTAATGAACAGCTTGAGCTTTGTTTTTGTGGTTTCGAATTGAACTCTTTGATTAGAGGACAGATGTGTCGTTCTCAGGCACTCATTATTCCCTCAGTAAAAGGAAATTCATAAGTACTCATTGCATATGATGCTGCATGTATATATTTTCAAAGGATTCCCCTTGTTCTTTCATTATCCTCCCCTCTGCTCTGGTGAGGTCTTGGCAGATGACCAATCATGCCCTGGCAAGTATTGACAGCTTCAGAAGAGGAAGGGAGAAAATTGAAAGGAAGAAAACCTATTGCACCTTGATAATCATATGCATTGTTCTATCCCCAACTGTGAAGCCAAGTGGGGGGGTGACCTGCTTTCAGGTTCTGCCAATGTCATTGTATTGTCAGTCACTAAGGTGACTAGTAGCTGCTTACCCTTGTGTTTTCTTTTCCTTCTTGCAGAATAGACAGCAAGCTCGTATTCAATGTTTGCTTCAAATCCTGGCTAACATTAGGAGTTCATTGAATGGAGAACGAAGGGTTGCAGATAACATTTGATGCAGTCCATTGTTGTTTCAATATCCTCATATATAGAATCATAAGCATTACAGCACAGAAGAAATCTATTTGCTTTGCATGTTTGTTATAATTCTTGCACTGGAGACTTCGCTGTACCATTTTATGTTTTCTTCTGGAAACACTTCACTAATTATCATTTGACACAGTAAGCAAATAAAATACACCTAAAATTGAAATATTTGTAGTAGAATACTATTTCAACAACACTTTTTGGTAATCAGTTAGTTTCAAAAGATATTTTGTTGGAGACATGTTAGCAAAATTGCTTTTTGTCTATAACACTTCGGAAAGTGTCTTAGCGTTTAAATGTTAAAGGTGCTATATAAGTGTCAGTTATTGTTAAGCCTTGTTTCACTTGTTGCTTACGGCAAAGTATTCCTTGTAATAATGCTTTGTGTGAGAGAAGAAAATCTTCTGTCTTCCCCCTTATTCTTTTGGGAATGACATTAAATCTCTGGCTCCTTCTTACTGATTTTATCAACTTGTGTAAACAGTAAATCCAGTTTCAAAATACACTAACAATCATTTTACGCAATGGCTGGCATGGTGGCTCAGTGGTTAGCACTGCTGCTTCATGGCGCCAGGGACCCGAGTTCGATTCCACCCTTGGGTGACTGTCTGTGTGGAATTTGCATGTTCTCGCTGTGTCTGTGTGCGTTTCCTCTTAGGACTTAGATTTTGTGACTGAGACAGGTATAAATCCTCCTGAAAATGAATATCAAAAGCTTCAGAATGATGAGAAGCACTGACAAAAAGTAGAAACTGATCAGAAAAATTGCTGAAATAAATTTATAATCTTGGTTTGGCTTGTCCTTTGTTGCGTTTTCTTTCCAAAGCCCTGTTGTTGGTTTTGGATCATGTGGAACAAATTGAGCATTTGTTGGAGCCTCAGTTATCGAGTGGCCATTTCTTTGTTTGCTGGTTGTTTTCACTTGATGTCCATCTCAGCAAGACACTCCCACTTAATTTTGACTCCAGAATTAGCAACAAGATTTCTTCCATTTGGAGTTTAAAGCCTATCACTATTTTAAAGCTGTGAGGATGAACACACAATTGACAGCATAAAGGTGCAAGAAATGAGAGTAGCTAATTTGACTGCTGAAGCCTGCTGTACCATTTGAAAATTATCATGGCTCAACCCCTGATCTCAACTCCATTTTCTGCCCTATTCCCATATCACTTGATGTGGGAAGTAACTGAAAATCTATCCATCTCAGCCTTGAATATGGTCTAAGCATTGATTGCCATCTGGGTTGAAAAATTCCAAAAGTTTCCAACATTTGGATAAAGAGATTTCTGCTCATCTTGGTCATAAAAATATCTGATGACTTATCCTGAGATATGATCCCCTAGTTTAGGATAAACAGTCCAAAATATTGGCCATTGTTGACGGCAAAATTAGGTATTAAGTGTGCCAGGACTTGCCATTTATAAAAACTGTTGCCCCTTGTCCAGAAATGGAAAATAATTAACAACATGAAATTAGAAAATCGTTAATAATCTTTTGTTTAGGAGCACTGAAGAAATTTTAAACATGAAGTTTTGAAATTTATCTGCAGTAACATTGACAGGGAAAACAATGCATTTCTTCAAGGGGTTATTAATCAATGTCAGTTGCCTAATATCAACATCATTTTAACTGCACCTGCTGACTTTAATTAAGAGCTTTTTAAACATTAAATACATAGCACAGAAATAGGCCATTTGGTCAAACTAGGCTGTGCTGGAATTAATGCACAATTGTATCAACATAACTGTTTTTACCTTTCTTGCTCAGCATCCCATTAAATGCATATATGCTGCTCAACTCAATTATTCCTTGTGTGCGCATTTGAACCACTCACTGGCTGAAGACATTCTGCTTGAATTCCTTTTGGATTTATGCGTACTTCTGTTATTTTTAAAACCTCTATTTTGAATTTACTCATGACTCTTGCATTCAATATGACTAAATATGCTTGGATATTTGTCTCACACACCTACACCACCATTCTCTGTGCAATTTAGCAGTCTTTCTTAATGAAGTTTCGAATTCTGGTAGGAATGTATAAGACTCAGCACTTAGTTGGACAGAAGCCTAAAAGCAAATATAAACAATGCTTTTGCTTCACCACAATGAGTACTGAGAATATTGGCTCACAAGTTGCATGAGACACACTGTTGCTGTCCAGGCTTAACCCTTTACCACTTTATGTACTGTTGGTTCTTCTCAAAATTGATTAGGTGTTCTTTCTCCTCTTCCAGGAGTGAACATTCGTATTGATCACGATCAGGTCACAACAATAGTTACTATTTTCATCCGGTGTCTTCTGGTTTTCCATGGTAATGGAGTCTATATTTTCACCCATGTTACCCACTATTTTAACAAGTGGCTAATTGATGATACCATGGAAGAATGCATATTCATCTTTCAATTTAAGCAAAGTATGTACCAGCAGGTTAAAGTGCATGTGAAATTTGGCTGAATGTAATTATTCCTGAGTTTTTATTTACTGATCAAAAATATAACTCAGCATATCTGGATTAATTCTCATCTAGCCGCATATGGCAAACATACTGGACAGCATTGATTAAACAAGCACATCAGTTACCTCTACAGAGTTCTTTATTGAAACATTGGTAGGTGATGGGAATATTTTGATTTGTATCAATCTGTTGTCAATAGGTGATATTTATTTATGTTACAGGAGCCAGTCAAAGAATATTTCATTTTGTTTAAGCTCATCTGAAACTTCATCCAAGTCCTTTTATGTGGCTAATGCAATCCTCTCCATTCTTACTTCCCTTTAGTTCCTTATTGCCAACCTGAACCTTACTTATATCCATATTTCAACATTTTTGTGTTTTTTATGCATGAAGCTAAAAATTTTCAGATCTCTGAATAAAGAAAAAACATAGTTGAGGCTTCATAAGCTTTCTCCCAATCATTGCACGAGGAGAAGGGTGTTCAAAATGGTAGTCCAGTTTCCATCGAGCAATTCTATGGATGATTAAACGACACTTCAGTTTAAAAAAAGAGGAATAATGAGCCAATTATCTATTATTCTACTAATTTTGGCTGACATGTGAATTGTGTGTTCCATAGTTAATCTGTGAGTTTCTTCATTGTAGCTATATTAAGATTTAATTAATTTAACAGCACCACCTACATTTAATTTTGGCAAGAAAATGAATTTCAGTTTTTACTTTTCGTCCACCTATTTGTATGCTTCCATTAATTTCTGGAGCAGACATGCACACTCTTGGGATCTAACAATCATGTATCGCTACAGTAATTTCTGATCCTAAAGATATGATAAAGGTTGATCAATGCAAACATGTTCGAAGTGATTCAGTGAGTAATTACTGTATGGTTTGGCTTTGACCTGGTATGAAATTTATCAACTTCCCAATTGGTGCCAGCCGTGTCAATGTCATTTGCCGCTCAAATGAAAGAATGCAAGAAATAGGAAAATGGTGTTCATCGCAAATTCTTAGTGGAGACCAGTATCCATCCATACGTGGACAAGATGTCAATTCCCTGATTAATGCAGTTGCAATGGGAGCAACCGCATCATCTCAGTGCCATTTGATATTGAGACCTGAATTGTTTGATTTCCTGCTTTCACAAGCTGCTTTCACATCCACATTTCTGTCTGGAGGAAATGTAGTGAATTAAATTGTTTTATCCTCGGGTTTATTGGAATTGGTTGCCAGTTTTTGAAAATATTTTCTCACAGAAATAACCTAAAAATACTACTGATATTTGTTATCACATAACTTCTTAACCTATACCATTTGATAGTGTCTTAACTTTTCCAGACACCATCTTTGGCAAAGCAAATAGAACTGATATTTTTTTTCCTCAATTTCACACCTATACTGTGCCATTCCCCTATGGCCCAGTGCCAAAGAACCTGATGCAGTGTAGCACTAAGCCATAATCTTAAAACATTATACAAATTCCATCTGTTGAGCTGAAAGGTCCAACTTGTCCATGCCGGCAAAGTTTCCCAAACAACTAAATTAGTCCCACCTGCCGGAGTTTGGCCCATATCCCACTAAACCTTTCCTATGTGTTCATCTTGGAATTTCTGTCTGTTGGACTAACACAACAAAATGTCCAGTCTCATGACCTAAAACTCCAAGGATTGAAAGTACCTTGTTGTTTGTTGAATTTGAATTTGAAGAAACTGTTCGATGTTACCTGATCAATTTACAATTTCAGGATGAGACATAAATGAGGCTATTTGGATTTGTAGCATGCTTCTTCATTTTTAAAAAATAATTGGCAATGTTGTGTGACCAGGTTTCAAGTAGCAATCAATATGATAAAAGTAAACAACTCTAAACGTAACTTTGCTCGATATAGAGACATTTATTTTAGGTGACCAGCCTTTTCAAGTCATCTGTTTTGTGTTCTTCTGTTTGAGAGTTAAAAGGGAAAATGAGACCTCCATGATCAAAAATAATTCTTATTTTTGTTTTTCCAGATTGTAAACCCCAGATATCTAAGAGAGAAACCAATACCTCTGTCTCCGGTAGGTGTTAAATTCCCAAATGAGCACGGGTATGGAAAATGAAGAGACTAATAATCGGATCCCTGTATAAAAATAAAATGTGTCTTTTGAAGGCTTTTCTCCAATGCTTTCTGTTTGATCACTGAGCACCATGTTTTACTTTATCTTTCTTCTGTAGATTTTACCTAAAACAAGCCTTGGAAACGTTAGCATATCCTGCAATGAGCAGACTTTGATTCAAATGCGTGAAAAAGAGGTAAGAATATACATGATGTTGTAGTCCTTACTGTAGTTCAAATGTGCAAACAAAATCCAATCACCCTTATGGGAAGAACAAACAGAAGTAGATAAACCAAGAGCAGGAATGTTACATGCATATGTGTTTGAATTTGGCCGGTGTCGGGTGATAATTTTTCTTGTAAAATGTGGAAAGTGATACTTCTGGGAGGTGCTTAATTTCGAGTTTTCAGGCTAGTTCTGATTATTATAATGGAAGTACCTACTCTTGTTCTTTATCTTCATGTTCACTAGAGTTTTGAGCTGGGGACAGATTTGGGCTTTATTCTCATTGTTATGAAATAGTGCTGTTGCCTTTTGCTCATTCTACAGCCAGTAGAAGATTCCAGAAAGGTAGGAGCTAATATAGGAAAAACAATATATCTGCATGTATCTGAAGGGCCACTTAAACATGTACAAGAAGGGACATGGGTCCACCTCAGAGTCCTACAGCATGGAAACAAAACCTTCCGTCCAACTTGTCCATGCCGACAAAGTTTCCCAAACAACTAAATTAGTCCCACCTGCTGGTGTTTGGCCCATATCCCACTAAACCTTTCCTATTCATGTACCTATCCAAATGTCTTTTAAATTTTGTCACTGTACCTGCATCTACTACTTCCTCTGGCAGTTCATTCCACATATGAACCACTCTCCGTGAGAATGTTGCCCCTCAGGTTTCGTTTAAGTCTTTTTCTTCTGATCTTAAAAATACGTCCCCTAGTTTTGAACTCCCCCAATCTAGGGAAAAGACTTCTGCTATTCACCTTATCTATGCCCCTCATGATTTTATAACCCTCTATAAGGTCACCCCTCATCTTGCTACACTTCAGTGAAACAAGTCCCAGCCTGTCCTTCTAACTCGAAACCCTTCCAGTCCCGGCAACATCCCGGTAAATCTTTTCTGAACTCTCTCCAATTTAATAATATCCCTCCTATTGCAGTGTGACCAGAACAGTACACAGTCCTTCGAAAGTGGCCTCACCAATGTCCTATACAACCTCAGCATGACCTTCCCAACTCCTATACTCAGTTGTCTGAGCAATGAAGGCAAGAGTGCTAAGCTTCTTAAGCATCCTGTCTACCTGTGATGCAACTTTCAAAGAACTATGTATCTGAATCCCTTGGACTCTCTGTTCTATAATGGGTGAATCATTTAATCCAAAATGTTTGTCTATTTGTAGATACATTTTATTTTGTTCAAACAACACACAATTAGTAGTCACAGTCGGTCAGTGTGGCATCTTATAAATTCCAGCTTTCGGAATAAAACCTGCCTGATTCCAGATTAGAACTCTGAGACAGATTCTGAATAAAGCTTCATACCTACAGTTCAGCGTCTGACCTGAGATGTCATCTTTTGTATATTCCTATGGCTCTGCCTGATTGTCTTGATAGCACAGCACTGACTTTGATTTTATAAGCACTATACGCACCATGTAACACTCTTGGTCACCTGCCGAGACTTATTACCTGACACTCCACTCTCATCAGTTGCATGATCTTTTGATCTCTCGGCCCTTCATCTCTCTGCTTATAAACTCTGTGTCTGTGTGCCCTGCTCTTCACTGTAGCTGACGGTAGCACTGCTTTCTGAAAGCTTGTGTGATTCCAAATAAACCTGGTGGACCATAACCTGGTGTCGTGTGTCTTCTGATGGTGTTGCCCACAAGCTTACTAAACATCCCTCCTAAATCTCATCAAATTTGTTCATATAAATGACAATC
This sequence comes from Ginglymostoma cirratum, assembly GCA_024137785.1. Taxonomy (NCBI): domain Eukaryota; kingdom Metazoa; phylum Chordata; class Chondrichthyes; order Orectolobiformes; family Ginglymostomatidae; genus Ginglymostoma; species Ginglymostoma cirratum. The sequence continues at coordinate 2,115,412 of JAHRHZ010000083.1, forward strand.
AGCAGTGGACCCAGCACGAGTCCCTGTGGAACACTGCTGATCACAGGCCTCCAGTCCAAAAAAAACCCTCCACCACCACCTTCCATCTCTTACCGTCAAGCCAATTTTGTATCCAATTAGCAAGCACTCCCTGAACCCCTTGTAGACTGATTAGTAAAGTTAGATCACACTGGAGAAGCTTGTCAAAGGCTTTACTGAAGTCCAAGTAGACAATGCCTCCTGCTGTGCCCTTATCAATCTTTTTGGTTACATCCTCAGAAACCCCAATCAAGTTTGTGAGACATGATTTCCCACGCAAAAAGCCATGCTGACTGTTCCTAATGAGGCCTTGCCTCTTCAAATACACGTAAGTCCTAACTCTCAGAATCCCCTCCAACAGCTTACCCACCACTGACGTCAGACTCAAATGCCACTAGTTCCAGACCTCTCCTGACAGCCTTTCTTAAATAAAGGCACAACATTAGTCACCTTCCAGTCCTCTGGTACCTCACCTGTGGCTGTAGATCATAGATATATCTCTGCTAAGGACCCATAATTTCTTCCCTAACTTCCCACAACATCCTGAGAGACACTTGATCAGGTCCCAGAGATTTAACTGCCTTTATGTTTTTTAAGACCTCCAGAGCCACCTGTCCACACCCCCATCTCCTATCTACTAACATCATCCCGCCCCCTTGACCTGTCCGTCCTCCCTGGACTGACCTATCTCCTCCCTACCCCCCTACCTACACTCACCTTTACTGGCTCCATCCCCGCCTCTTCGACCTGTCTGCCTCCTCTCCACCTATCCTCTCCTCTATCCATCCTCTATCCGCCTCCCCCTCTCTCCCTATTTATTTCAGAAGCCTCTTCCCCTCCCCCATTTCTGATGAAGGGTTTAGGCCCGAAACGTCAAGTTTTCCTGCTCCTATGATGCTGCTTGACCTGCTGTGTTCATCCAGCCCCATGCTTGTTATCTCTATCTTCTGTAACATGGACTGTTTTCAAGCCATCACTATTTATTTCTCTGAGTTCCTTAGCTTCAATTTCTTTCTCCACAGTAAAAACTGACACAAAATATACATTTATTATCTCTCCCATCTCCTGTGGTTCCACACATAGACGACCTCATTAATTTTTAAGGGGCCCTACTCTCTCTCTAGTTGCTCTTTCTCTATCTCATATTCCCTTTTGCCCTCCTGATTTATCTCTTAAGAATGCCCTTACACCCCTTATACTCCTCAAGCAATTCACTTGATCCCAGTTGTCTGTAGCTAATATATGCCTCCTTCTTCTTCTTAACCAGAGCGTTAGTATCTTTATTCATTCATTGTTTCCTACTCTTACCAGCCTTATCCTTCACTCTAACAGGAGCATAATTAACTCTCGTAATCTCACTTTTGAAAGCCTCCCACTTGCAAGTCGTGTCTTTAACTGTGAACAGTCTACTCCAGTTAACTTTTTGAAAGTTCCTCTCTCATGCCTTCAAAATTTGCTTTACTCTAATTAAGAACTCTAACTTTTATACAAGGCTTTTTCTCCTTCATTACTATTTTAAAAACTTACTGAATTATGATCACTGGTCCCAAAGTGCTTTCCCACTAACACTTCAGTCACTTGACCTGTCTTATTTCCCAAGAGGAGATCAAGTTTTGCTCCTTCTCTAGATATACCTACATACTAATAAAGAAAATTTTCTTGAACACATTTAACAAATTCCTCACCATCCAAGCCACTATGGCTGTCCCAATCTATGTTTGGGAAGTTAAAATCCCTTACTATTACAGCCCTGTTATTCTTATGTATATCTGAGATCTCTCTACAGACTTGGTCGTCAGTTTCCTACTGACTATTGAGGGTGCTATAGTACAATCCCATCAAGGTGATCAACCCCTTCTTATTTGTGAGTTCCACCCATTTAGTTTCACTGGATGATCCCGCAGAAATATCCTCAGCAGTAATGTTTTCCTTAATCAAAAACACCACTCTCCCTCCTTTCTTGCCTCCCTTTCTACCCTTCCTATGCATCTAAACCTTGGAACATTGAGCTGCCAGTTTTGTCCCTCCCTCGACTATGCTTCTGTAATATCGATGATGTTCCAGTCCCATGTTCCCATACATGCCCTGAGTTCATCTGCCTTACCTGTAAGACCCCTTGCATTGGAATAAATGCCGTTTAATTCTTCAGAGTTACCTTGTACTGTGACTTGCTCTTGTCTGCATTTTATAAGTTGCTCTTGTTTAATTCTGAACCATTCTCAGCTGTCTTTCTATTCTCACGACTACTTAGGGGACACACACAGATGCAAACACGCATTCCTTGTCCACTGCACTATTGATTTATCTGCCTTATCTTCTTATTTTTACTGTCACTTGCATGTGGCACTGGGAGTAATTCAGAGGTTACTACCTTTTGAAGTTCTGTTTTTTAACCTCCTACCTAACTTCCTACATTCATTCTGCAAAGCCTCAACCCTTTCTCTAACAATGTTGTTCTTACCAATATGTACAACAACTTCTGGCTTCTTAATTGCCTCTTTGACATTGTATTGCAATCTCTTTGAGATGTCCTTCACCTTGGTAGCAGGGAGGCAACATGCCATCCTGAATTCTTGCACATAGCTGCAGAATCACCAGTCTGTGCCCCTGACAGGAGAATCTCCCATAACAATTACTCTTTTGAACCTTGACAAGCCCCACTTAACATAAGATTCATTCTTGGTGCCCAAGATCTGGCTGCCACTTCTATTTTCCTCTGAGGGACTATCTCCCCACCAATAGTACCCAAAATGGTATGTCTGTTTGAGAGAGGAATATCCACAGGAGACTTCTGCACTACCTTTCTACCTCTGCTGACAGTTACCCATCTATCTGACTCTCTGGGTCAGTGGGCTCAAGAGTGGCAGGTGGAGTTTAATTTGGATAAATGTGAGGTATTGCATTTTGGTAATTCAAACAAGGACAGCATTTATACAGTTAATGGTAGGGCCCTGGGTAGTGTTGTTGAACAGAGAGACAGAGGGATTCAGGGCTAATTCTTTGAAATTTGCATCACGGTAGACAGGGTTGTTAAGAAGGCGTTTAGCATGCTTGCCTTCATTGTTCAGACCACTGAGTGCCTGAGTTAGGATATGATATTGAGGTTGTGAAGGACATTGGTGAGACTTCTTCTGGAGTACCATGTGCAGTTCTGGTTGCCCTGTTATAGGAAAGAAATTGTTAAACTAGAGAGTGTTCAGAAAAGATTTACCTGGATGTTGCCAGCATTGGAAGGTTTGAGATGTAAAAATAGACTGGAAACACTGGGACTTTTTTCACTGGAGAGTAGGAGTTTGAGGGGTGATCCTGTTGAGGTTTATAAAATGATGAAGGGCATAGATAAGATGATTAGCAAGGGTCTTTTCCCTAGGGTGGTGGAGTGCAAAACTAGGGGCATATTTTTAAGGTAAGAGGAGGAAGATTTAAAAAGGACACAGACAACTTTTTTACACGGTGGTTCATGTGTGGATTGAACTATCAGAGAAAGTGGTGGATGCAGGTACAGTTGCAAATTTAAAAGACATTTGGATAAGTTCATGAATAGTTAAGATTTGGAGGGATATGGGCCAGGCGCAGGCAGGTGGGAACTAGTTTAGTTTGGGACATGGTCAGAGTGGACTAGTTGGACCGAAGGGTCTGTTTCTGTGCTGTATGATTCTATACCTGAACCTGCAGTGTAACCACCTCTCTAAATCTACTAACCATCACACTCTGTGTCTCCTGCATGCTCCTCAGTGACTCTAACTGCATTTCGAGCTGACCACCTCCAACCATGATACCTTGTATAATATAAACTAAAAGAACTGCAGAATGCTGTAAATCAGAAACAAAAACAGAAATTGCTGGAAAAGCTCTGCAGGTCTGCCAGAATCTGTGAAGAAAAACAGTTAACGTTTTGGGCCCGGTGACCCTTCCTCAGAACCTGACAGATAACCTGCCACCCTTGCAATGCTGCCTCAGCCTCACCAATTTCACATTTAGACATCGTCACAGTGTGAACTCCAAATATTCAAATGTTTGTACTTTCTTCATAAGTTCAATGGCTCACCAGTGTATGTTTTCTGAATTGCTGTCAGGTTTTTAGTCAGATATGGCCATCAGTAACTAAATTGTATCAAACCGTCATCTCCCAAACCATCCACAACCTCATCACCTCAGGTGACCTCCCACCCACCGCCTCCAACCTCATCGTTCCCCAACCCCGCACCGCCCGCTTCTATCTCCTCCCCAAAATCCACAAACCTGAATGCCCTGGTCGACCCATTGTCTCCGCCTGCTCCTGCCCCACCGAACTCATCTCCACCTACCTCGACTCCATTTTCACCCCCTTGGTCCAGGAACTCCCTACCTACGTCCGTGACACCACCCA
>JAHRHZ010000083.1:2120198-2149316 GCA_024137785.1 Ginglymostoma cirratum
GACTTGTCTGCCTCCTCTCCACCTATCCTCTCCTCTATCCATCTTCTATCCGCCTCCCCCTCTCTCCCTATTTATTTCAGAACCCTCTTCCCCTCCCCCGTTTCTGATGAAGGGTTTAGGCCCGAAACGTCAAGTTTTCCTGCTCCTATGATGCTGCTTGACCTGCTGTGTTCATCCAGCCCCATGCTTGTTATCTCAGTAACTAAATTGTTCTGTCTGAGTTCTGAGCAAATATTTGGCAGTAAATTCAAATGCTAAACTTGATAGTTTTAAAGAATTAAATACAAAATTGTGGATGGTTGTGAGTAAGTATTATAACACTTAAAATCCCGCTGTCGTTAGATCACAGAAGTTGATCTCAAATGGTTTATGAATTTCATATTAATTCTTAGGTTTTGCTCCTAATCTTGCTTTCTACTCTTCGTCTATGTATTTTAGTTTTGTAATTGACATATTGGAATTATCTATCATTACCTAATGTGAATTGGGAGTAAATCCAAGTGAAAACACATGTTAAGAATGGACAAAAAGAAAGAAAAGCGTTGCGTCACATCATATACACCAGAATTTGGCATCAATCCCATTCTTCTGAGCCATAAAAAACTGAAATTTGATTGGGCTCATCACCAGCAATGTGAAAAGGTTGTTTAGTCTCAGGTTACAATAGTTGTAGCGAGTGTCCTGTCAAAGATACACCTACAGAGAGCAGTGAAAATCATTTTCCAGATCTTAAATTTGGTGAGGTCATTTGGGAAGAAGTCAACAAAGGGATCTCAGCGACATGGAAAAACAGAGAGAACTCCCTTCCTTCAGCCTCTTATCATGGGTCTCTTTGCTCTATCCAAAGCAATGTTCGAAAGCATAGGCATGAATTATTTTTGAAGTGTAGTCACCATTATGCAGGGTAGCTAAAGGTTCTGCTTCTGATTACCTGTGATCAGCATGTGGCTTTCCAGTAAATGTGAAATTATGTATTGGTTAGAATATGTTTCACAGAATAAACATATTGAGAGGTTAAGCAGTACCACAATTTAAGAAGCAAAGCTCAGAGGTCCATGTTTCTAATATAAAAGTAAGTAATTCCCAACATTCCTTCTAAGCTTCACAGCCACTCAGAGGTTCATAGAGTCATACAACATAGAAGAGATCTTTGGCTCAACAGGTCTGCACCCATCTATCTACAGTAATCCCACTTTCTAGTATTTGACCTGTACCTTGAATGTTATGACAATTCAAGTGCTCATCCACATTCTTTTTAAAGGTTGTGAGATTTCCCGCTTTAACTGTCCTCCCTTCAGTGCTTTCCAGATTCCCACCACCCTCTGGATGAAGAGTTCTTCCTTAAATCCTCAGTAAACCTTCTACCCTTCACCTTAAAATTATGCCCCTCAAACAATACATTCCTATCCAACCTCTCTTTGTAGCCAAAAATACTCAAACCCAGGCGACATCCTGGTGAATCTCCTTTGCACCCGTCCCAGTGCAATCTCATCCTTCTATAGTGTGGTGACCAGAACTGCACACAGTACTCCAGCTATGGCCTAAACATAATTTTGTACTGCTCCAGCATGACCTCCCTGCTCTTATAATCTATGCCATGATGGATAAAGACAAGTGTCCTGTATGCCTTCTTAACTGCCCTTTAACTTAATCTGCCACCTTCAGGGATCTGTGAACATGCATCCCAAGATCCCTCTGTTCCTCTCAGTTTCCTAGTGTTCTGCCATTCATTGAGTACACCCTTGTCTTGTTTCTTCCAAAGTGCATCATCTCACATTTTTTTGGGGTTGAATTCCATCTGCCACTGATCTGACCAATCTGTCTAACTTCCTGTAACCTAAAACCTCCTTCCTCACTATTCACCACTCGGCCAATCTTTGTGTCATCAGCAACCTTGCTTAACATTCCTCCCACGTACTCATCTATACCATTTATATATATCTATATATCACAAACAATACCCTAGCACTGATACTTGATGTATACCACTGGACACTGGTCTCCTGTCTGTCATACAGTCTTCTATCACCACCGCCAGATCCTGCCTTATTTTATAAAATCTGCCTTCTTCAATTCAAAACTCTTTTTTACAGATCATCTATTTCCTTTCCCATAAAAGACTTAAATTGCATTGTGGAGCTGGAGGAACACAGCAGGCCAGGCAGCATCAGAGGAGCAGGAAAGCTGACATTTCGGGTCTGGACCCTTCTTCAGAAAATGCTCCCTTTATATTCCTAAGCTGTGCCCACAAAGCCCATTTGAGGACCCTTCTAAGACATGTTTCCTCCCAACTGCAGTAACTGACTCCTTTGATTAATAATGTAACACCACCTCCTCTTTTATATCCTTCCCTATTTTTCTTAAACATCCTATACCCTGGAATGTTGAGTTGCCCATCCTGCCCGTCCCTCAACCACATCTCTGTGATGGCAACAATATTGCAATTTCAAATGATAATCCATGTCCTTAACTCATCTGTCCTGCCTCTAATACTTCTAAAATTAGAGGCCATTGAGCCTCACCTTACTCCCTTCAATTGCAACATGGTTACTCTCTCCCTGACCTGGGTCTATTATTATATTATGCTATATCCCAGTTATACTAATATTCTGTGTCCCCTCCTCCTGCCAAACAATTAAACTCTCCCAACATCACTAGCAAATTCACTTGCAAGGATGTTAGTCCCATTCTGGTTCAGTTTAAACTGTCCAATTGTACATGTACCATCATCCCCAGAAACAGTCCCCGTGATCCAGTGACCCCTCTTCCTGCACAGATTCCTCAGCCACACATTCATCTGCCCTATTCTCCTATTTTTGTCCTCACTGGCATGTGGCAATGCGAGTAATCCAGAGATTGCAACCTTAGAGAGATCCTGCATTTTTATCTACTGCCCAGCTCTCTTAAAACTTGATGCAAGATCTCGTCCTTCATTCTAAATATATCATCGGTACCCATGTGTAGCACAACATCTGACTTATGACCTTACCCCATTCAGGATGTCCTGCAAAAATTCAGTTACATCCTGACCCTGATCCTAGGGAGGCAGTGCACCATCCTTGAGTAACATCTGTGGCTAAAGAAATGCCTGTCTGCACCCCTCACTATCAAATGACCTATTATTTATGTCTTGAATTCTTGCTCCTTCTCCTTGTTTAAATCACGTGGGTGTGAACTGGGGATTGATTTCTAGATTCAGAAACTGCTGCTGCAATGGGTTTACTGCCAAGTAATCTTGATGAATTAATGCAATACAAATTGTGCATTTCAAATAATGCAACCATAAACTGCTGGCAATGAAATGAGTGGATATTGAGTTCAATGTCAAGTGCATTCTTCAAACTGATTGCTTTGTCTTGGATGGTGTCAACTTCCTTGTGTTCTGTTGTGACTGCACTCATCAAGGGTATTTATTGAGAATTGTGTCACATTTCTTAGTTAAACTGTGTAGTTGGGAGAGGTGGGAAAGACTTAAACTCACTTTTTCCTGTCTTGGAAAGTAATATCTCAGCTGAATGGTTCCTCTAAATGTATACACGCCTCGCACTCTATTACACTGCTATGTTACCTGCTTTAGTGAACGTGTTTGTGGAATCTAACACAGTTAGGTCCATGGCACAATCAGTGCTGTTCTTTGGCTGACCCATAAGGAAAAAGTTGGTGATTTCGAAATTTTGAGCTGTTCTTTGAAAGACTTTATCTGAATGCACTGTATTTGAGTAATCGACAAAGGAGATTTCATCATCCTCATTTTTAGCAAAGATGGTAATATTAGTTAGCACCTTCCGTAAATTTAATATGAAAGGAATATTCATAAACTTTCTATTGTACAATATAAACAGATTGATGGAAATGTGCAAACAGGTGTGTTAAAGTGAAAAAGGCATTAACAGTTTTGCATTGAGATGGAATCTTGATTGGGGCTTGCATTACAAAGGGTGATTGTCTTGTTTCTATTTTGGGAAAGAAGACCAAGGCATTAATCAAACTGACAGTATTAGATTACCATACCATGCAAGTGTTTCAGTTAGTTCCTTGAATGAACATTTGTAAAAGGAGTGTGGTGTCATCAACTAGAAAATTTGAATGTTGCCAATTTTGCAGCCAGAATCTGGGCAATGCCCTTTCATAGTCATTACCATACCCTGAATCCTACTGCATGGTAAAAGTCAATACAGCGTGTAGCTGGAGGAACACAGCAGGCAAGGCAGCATCAGAAGAGCAGGAAAGTCAACATTTTGGGTTTACACCCATCATCAGGTCTGGGGAGGGGGAAGGGAGCTCGGAAATAAATGGGGAGGGTGGGGCTGTGGGAAAGTAGGTGGGATGGTGATAGGTGGATGCGGGTAGAGGGTAGTGGAGATTGGCCAGTGGGAAGGATTGGGCGGATAGGGGTGGGAAAGAAGACGGACAGGTTGTGTCAGGTCAAGGAGGCGGGAATGAGAGGGAGGGTTAGACATGGGATGAGACTGGAGATGGGGAGATTTTGAAACTGGTGAACTCTATGTTGAGGCCATTGGGGTGTAAGCTCACAAGGCAGCATATGAGGCATTGTTCCAACAGTAGTTTACTTGTGATGTCATTGTGACACTGGAGGAGGCCCAGGATGGACATGTCACCAAGTGAGTGGGAAGGGGAATTAACATGATAAGCAACTAGAAGGTGTTGTTGATTAGGGTACAGACCGCACATACTCAGCAAATCATTCACTGAATCTGTGCTTGGTCTCACCAATGTAGAGGAGACCACATCAGGAACAATAGATACGGTAGACCAGGTTGGAGGATGTACAGGTGAATCCTTGTTGGATTTAGAAAGATTGTCTGGGGCTTTGGATGAAGGTGAGAGGGGAGGTGTAGGGGCAGGTGTAGCATCTCCTGTGGTTGCAAGACAAAGTACCAGGTGGGGTTGGTGGGGAGGCTGGAGCAGACGAGTGAGTTGTGCAGTGAGTGGTCTCTGCGAAAGGCAGGTAGGGCTGAGGAGGGAAATATCTCTTTGGTGGTGGGGTCAGATTGCAGCTGGTGGAAGTGGCAGAGGATAATGCACTGGATGCAGAGATTGGTAGGGTGGTATGTGAGGACCGGGGGACTCTGTCCTTATTTTTGTTGGGGGAAGATGTGCGGGAAATGCAAGAGTTGAGGTTGAGGACATTATGAATCAACGGAAGGGGGAAGTTGTGGTCCTTGAAGTAGAAGGGCATTTGGGATGTCTGGGAGTGGAACTCTCCATCTTGCGAGTAGATGTGGCGGAGGCAGAGGAGTTGGGAGTAAAAGATTGCATTCTTACAGGAGGATAGGTGAGAGGAGGTGTAGTCAAGGTAGCTATGGAGTCAGTGGGTTTGAAATAGATGTCAGTGCTGAGACGGTTACTGGAATGAACGCGAAGAGGCCCAGGAAGTGGAGGGAGGTGTTGGAGATGGACCAGGCGAATTTGAGTTTGGGGTGAAGGGTGCTGGCAAAGTTGATGAACTGTTCAAGTTACTCATGGGAGCACGAGGCAGTGCTGATACAGTGATCGATGAAGGGGAGGAAGAGGTGAGGGATGGTGCCAGTGTAACAGCAGAAAAGGGACTGTTCCATGTATCCTACAAAGAGGCAGGCATAGCTTGGACCAGTATGGGTGCCCATAGTTGCCCCTTTAGTTTATAGGAAGTGGGAGGAGTTAAAGGAAAAGTTGTTGAGGGAAAGGACAAGTTCTGTTAAGCGGATGAGGGTGTAGTGGCGGGGGACTGGTTGGGCCTGTGGGAGAGGAAGAAGCGGAGGGCTTTTAGGCCATCTGCATGGGGGATACAGGTGAACAGGGACTGGATGTCCAAGGTGAAGATGAGGCTTTGGGGGCCAGGGAATTGAAAGTCTTGGCGGAGATGGAGGGCGTGGATAGTGTCCCGAACATGGGTGGGGAATTCCTGGACTAGGGGGAAGCAAACCAAGTTGAGGTAAGCAGAGATCAGTTCAGTGGGGCAGGAGCAGGCAGAGACAATGTGTCGAACGGGGCTGTCTGGTTGTGGATTTTGGGAAGGAGGTAGAAACAGGTGGTGCAGGCTTGGGGAATGATGAGTTTGGAGACTGTGAGTGGGAAGTCTCCTGAGGTGATGAGGTTATTGATGGTGTGGGAGATGATTTTGTGATCACGGTTAGGGTCATAATTGAGGAGACAGTAGGTTGGAGAGTTGGCACCTGGCCTCCGTGATGTTGAGGTCAGTACACCATACCGTCACTGCGCACCCCCCCCCCCCCCCCCCCCCCCCCATCTATAGGTTTGATGGTGAGGTTGGGGTTGGAGTGGAGGGCTGCGCGTTCCCTTGGCGACAGGTTGGAGTGAGTGAGAGGGGTGGAGAGATTCAGGCGATTGATGTCATGACGGCATTTGGAGATGAAGAGGTTGAGGAAGGGTAGGTGGCCGTGGGGTAGAGTCCGGGAGATGTTGGAGATAGGAGAAGGGGTTGTTAGAGGGTGAGTTAGACTCCTGGTCAAAGAAATAGACGTGGAGGTGGAGATGGCGGAGAAAGAGTTCTAGGTGTGTACAGAATTCATTGATGTGTGGGTGCAGTGAAATGAAGGTGAGTCCTTTGCTGAGGACTGACCTTTCGTCCTCCGTGAGGGGGAGGTCTGGGGGTATGCTGAATACCCAACAGGGCGTGGGGCTGGGGCTGGGGCTGGGGCTGGGGCTAGGTGTAGAGCTGGAGCTGGGAGTGATGGTGGAGACTGTCTTGGGAGTCGGAGTGCGTATGGGAACGGTCACTTGGGCAGGAGCAGAAGTGATGTGGTTGGTATTGGTGGCAGAAGCGGTACTGCCGGTGGAGGCATCGGTGGTGGAAGAAGTGCTGTCAGCGGCATTGGCTTCAGGACCGACGTTGTCAGTTGTGTCGGTGGCATTGGTGGCATCGGAAGTGGCGTTGTCAACTGCGTCAGCGGGAGTGGCTGAGGCAACTGTGTGGTTAATGGCACCAGGTGAATTAAGGATGAGTTCATGGATAGGGTTGGAGTAAAAGGTAGTAGACTTTTAAAAAAAGAAATTACTAATAGGGCGGGTCAGTTAATGTCAATGTGTCTGGCAGTACATACAATTTGTTGTTCTATATCCCCTTTTCTGTATTCTTGACAGACAGTAACAAAGCAGATGCTATTCACCAAGCAGCTGGGAGATGCATGAGTGATGTCTGCATGACTTGTACTCCAACTTCCTTCCCTTGTTGGGGAGAATGTTTTGCGTTCCGCTCCAACCAGAGGCTGTGTTAGTTTGAGCTTTAGCTTTTAGACTGCTAGGAGGTCTGAACAAATTCCAGCCTTCCAGAACAAATCTCATTTGAGATTTTAAAATTTGCATTGGTTTGAAGTTAAGAGTTAACATTACAACAATGTTTGATGCCGATTTTCATTTATTTTTGTATTTCAGTTCTTTTTTTTATTATTTTTCTCTCCTCTCCATATGGACTTTATTACTCATCATAACGTTGCCATCATTTACCCTCTGTTGACTTACTGAATTGATCATAATTGATGTGTTCTGAAGAAAAGGCAGTGCGATCAATGCAATAACTCTGTTCTCTCTTCACAGATGCTGCCAAGCCTGCTGAGTTTCTCCAGCAGTTTTTTAGTTCAGTATTGATGTGTGACTTGCTCACAGTTTTAGCAAGTTTTTTTGTCGGGTCAGGAATCATAACTGACCTAGCCCTGTTTTTACCTAATATTGAGGCCTGCGTGCTCAACGAACTGGAGTTGCTATTCTGTTGAAAATGAGCCTTTGATTTGGGGCCCCTGCCTGGCTGAATGTCACGATGCAAAGGAAACAGATAAGCAGATTGTTTAAATGTTATTATAAAATTAATGGGTAGGTTAGACATGAAATTAAAAACTAAAGGTTCAGTAATGAAGTTCGAGGCACCAGTAATTCCCCAGTGAGTGTACTACAAAGAAACTATTGGCCAGTATTTTGCAGCTTTGACCCCTCAATTGCCACAAATGAACTGGAATGGAAGTTGAAGAGCTTTAATTGGCCTCATCCCCTGCTTGCTTGCATTTAACAAATAGCAACAGTGAGATGTGAAACAGTGCACGTTGCCTGAAATTACTATTTAAGGTGAGTGGCTTCTGTCCAGTGTTGCACTGAAGACAAATGTTAAGCTCATTTTGCTTAGGGATGATATCATTGGTGTTTAGTGGAAATATATAAAATATTGCAGAGCTAATGAATTGGTTGGGCAGTGTGTATCCATTACCTGTATTGTCATAAAAGTGAAGACTGGTGTGCCTTACATTAATAGAGGACATATTCCAATAAAGAACAGCATGCCTCATTTCTTATTTTTCCTGGTGATTTAGAAATGCTAATTTAAAAAAACTTAGTCTAGGCACTTTCTGCTACAGATACTTGTTCATTCCCTCAACGAAATCTTTTTGATCTGCAGAGGTTTACAAATTATTAGTACAGTAAAATGTACAAGACAACTGCAGAACATTTATTCAAGCCATTATACACTTTCTGAATACTGTCAGTTTGTTATATTTCAGTGTATACTTTTGGTTTTCGTGCAGACTGCTTCTACTTTAAGTGTAATATATCAGTGATAGCTATTTGTTAATTTCTTGTGGCCCTTTACCTGGTCATGTTATGACCTATTGAAATAGCCCTGCAGCTATGCGTCTGCTGCTTCAGTGCCTGCCTGCCTTTGCACAGTTTCTGGCATGTCTACTGTTTCTTGCTGAGGGATGCTTTATCGGCCAGATGTATAGCTACTTTGAGAAGCAACTACTTCATCCATTCCAACATGCTGCATGCTTCAGGGCATTCATTCAGTATGTCAGCTGATGTGTTTAGAGCAGAAATTTTAAAAACTGTGCACTAGTAACTCAAGGTTAGCTCAATGTCAAATCCTAGGATGCTGGCTGAAGCCAATAAAGCACCTGCCTGAAGATTAGAATCCAAGATTTCATAATGAAGGGGATTCGCTATTAGCTATTTAAACAAAATATTCTTCCATTCTATATCATAGAAATATCAGAATACAGCATTAAATAAACACCTTCAAGCACTGATATTATTGTGTTATCTGGTGTCTGTGTTGTTTGTGGAAGTGAATGTGTACTGTTTGTGACAGTATCGTGTAATATTACATAACAGAAGATTATGATACCAGGACAAGCTACTGTTTAAGCAAACTTCTACTTTGCTGTCCATTCCATAAATTGCATCCTGCCGCCTTAACTCCTTTTCAATAGTGCTTCCAGCGCCTGGTTATTGAAGCGACATTTCTTTGGTTTTGCAGACTCCATAGTGCGGTAAAATGGCAAAAGTTAACAAGTTCTTCCTGTGTTATTTGAGGGACTTGTCCCTGTGTTCTGTGTGCTGAGCAAATACAACTCTGCATTCATTATTGAATGGCCTGCTGTTTGTGTTAAAGTAAATGCCTAAATAAACCTGTGGGATTAGTAAACTTAAGAGCTTGTAGTGATTGGAATGAGGGCTGGGTGGATCCATCAATTATGAGTTCTTTGAGTGGGGTTGTAACCTGGGCCAATCAGAGATCCCTGGCTGACAGAAATAATCAGAATCTAGGTTAGTCATATCAGCTCCAAGACATCCCTACAGGAGCTTCTCGGGTAGTTCTGCGATGCTGGGATGCGTTGTTAACAAATGGCTTGACGGGTTGAGGATATCTCATCCATCACTGTGTTGTGACATTGAAAGTCTGCAGAAAGGTTCAGAAGTTTGCACCTATCAGTGTAAGCTTTCAGTATCTTCAATTCTCCAAAAAAACAGAACAGCATAAACCGGAATCTCAGGGAGTCTCCTCCTTCTAGGCACTGGCTCCGAACAAGCTGGAGTCCATGTACTGTGCAAGCGTAAATAAAAGCTGACCTAGTGATGGGATACCTATCTCCTTGGTCGTATTTCAGTGGCGACGAGAGAAAACAGTACGCTCCTGAAGAAGATTTGCTCGCAACAGTTGTCTCTGAGTTAAGGTATACATTTCTAGCATCTTACCTTTATTTGGGAAGTTTGACTCGTTCGATCCTGCAGTTGAAGACTGGGCCTAGTATGTGGAAAGAATGCGTTATTTTGTCTGGGCAAACTCGTGGATGATGATTGAATAGCTGCGAGCATTTTTTGCAAGACGTGGACTCCCGGTCGTATTGATCACAGACATTTATCAGCAGGCAATTCGAGTATTTCCTAAAGTCGAATGGCATTGGGCATGTTTGGACCGCCCCATACCATCCATCATCCAATGATCTGTCAGAAAGGGCAGTCCAAAAGTTGAAGCCAGGCTTAAAGAAATAGCCAACAGCTTCACTGTCCTGATTCCTATTTGATTGTAGGACCATTCCTCGTGCAACTACAGGGATAGTTCCAGCAGATTTGCTGGTGGGGACTAGACTTCACATCAGGTTAAACCTGGTATTCCCAGACACAGGACAGGAGTGGTCAGAGAAACGGCATCAGGAATGCCAATGCTGGCCACATGCCACCTCCAAACGAGAGAGACAATTTACTTCAGGGGGCAAAGTTTGGCGTTGAAGCCGCAGAAATAGCCCTGTATGGATATGAGATGAGGTGGACGCAAGGTCAGGTCCCGTGCCATACAAAGTTTGGGTAGGTGAAATGGTCCTGACCAGGCATGGATTCTGTGAAAGCTGCTATCTCGTAAACTGAGCAGAAGTAGAACAAATTCAAGCCCTCAGAACAGCCAGAAAGGCTGTCTGAAACCATGGGTTCTCCCCCTCTCCGAGGAAGAAACCTCGGAGTACGAGGTGGATGCAGCCAATGTCGCAGCCTCGATTCTGTTACTGCCGGAAGAGGAGGAGGACTTTCTTCCGAGATGCTCTGGTGCAAAAGATGGACTTTGGTCTGGTACACACTGCCCGTATCTGAGTCAGAGTTGGAGGAACCAGACCTGGTGTGAGAATGTCCCAGTAGAAACTGCAAGGAAAACAATAGCCTACATTCCCAGACTTCGGGGGTGAGGGATGTAGTGATTGGAATGAGGGCCAAAGGATCTTATTAATTATGAGATCCCTGATTGGGGATCTTAATCTGAGCCATTCAGGGAGTTCTAACTGACAGATTTAAACGGGAGTTTCAGAGAGCCTCTTCATTCTAGGGATTGGCTCTGAGCAAGCTAGTCAGAGCCCATGTACTGTGCATGTGTAAATAAAAGGTGACTTGATGACGGGATACCAGTCATTTCAGAACTAAACAGCTTTCTCTGTATAAACCCAAGAACCTGAATTGAAACTCTGTCAGTTCTCAGTTGGCAAACTAGCACCAATTTCTAAGCCATTATATCAGAAGGCGCCAAATTCAAGCAGGATAGATTTTTTGTGTTTTATCTGAGAATTTCTATGCAGTACCAGCAAATAAATTGCATGCCATCAAAACAAACCTATGAAATTTGCAGTACAAGCATTAGTGGTTTCCATTGTGCTTTCATTACATTAATAGATGCTTATGAGCAGTAAATTGCTTTGTCTTACATCTGTTGTGCATTTGTTACTCCTTATTAAAAACAGTGTTTTGAAGAGCTCTGAGATCTGTGACAGTGATGAAACATATATGAACAACATATAATAACTGATTAAAAGTTTTAACAAGTGTGCATTTCAGTTAGGGTGCTGAGGTTAAAGGACCCATTTTGTACTTTTTGTACTTTCTTGTTAACACGAGAGATGTCAATCCAAGCAAATGACATCCTAGTTCCAGTCTGTCAGTAGGGCAATACCCGGGCAATATGATGTAACACCAATAGCAGATGAAGAGCACGTCCTACTGCATCAAACTGAATTGTTTCATATCCTCTTCACTCATTCCTAGGGTCTTTTGTGCACGAGGTAACCCAATTTAGTGCCACAGTGTAGGCAGTTAGTGCTGTGAACACATGCTTATAAGAGGCTTGGTTCGGACTAGACAGACTTTTCATGTAAGATCTTGATAGTTATAAAAAGAAGCATCACAATAAGTTGGAGTTGAATCCAAGTTCCAGAGGTAATGACAATTTAGAATGTAGCCCTCTTTCCAGGTAAAACTACTGTATCAGCTTAAAGGTTTTTTTTTATCTTCTCACGTTTGCACTAAGCATGGCACATATCATCTGCAAGTGAATGGGTAAGGGAAAACCAAAAGAACTGCGGATGCTGTAAATCAGGAACAAAAACAGAAATTGCTGGAAAAGCTGAGCAGGTCTGGCAGCATCTGTGAAGAAAAAATCAGAGTTAATGTTTCGTGTCTGGTGATCCTTCCTCAGAACTGATGGTAGCTGGGAAAACATCGGCTTATATGCAGAAAGTAGGAAGGGGGATGGGGTAGGGAGTAAATGATAGGAAAGAGCCCGAAGAGAGAGAAGAGCAGTTGGATAGACAAAGGAGTTGATAACGATCTGGCCGGGAGGGTGAATAGTTGTTAATGGGGACTGTTAGTGACTAACAATAGGCAGTGTGTAATGGCAGGCTATGTGATAACAAGACCTGGTATGCAGGGTAGGGGGCTAGGACATGGGAAAGCCCAGGCCCCAAAACCATTGAACTCTATCAAATCCAGAGGGCTGCAGGGTCCCTAAGCAGAAAATGAGGTGCTGTTCTTCTAGCTTGCGTTGAGCTTCGCTGGAACACTGCAGCAAGTATCAAGAGCAACACCTCATTTTCCACTTGGGGATCCTGCAGCCCTCCGGACTTGATATCGAGTTCAATGATTTTGGTACCTGGGCTGTCCCATGTCCTAGCCCCCTACCCTGCGTACTAGGTCTTGTTATCACATAGCCTGCCATTACACACTACCTATTGTTAGTCACTAACAGTCCCCATTAACAACTATTCACCCTCCCGGCCAGATCGTTATCAACTCCGTTGTCTATCCAACTGCTCTTCTCTCTCTTCGGGCTCTTTCCTATCATTTACTCCCTACCCCATCCCCCTTCCTACTTTCTGTATATACACCGACATTTTCCTAGCTACCATCAGTTCTGAGGAGGGGTCACCGGACCTGAGACGTTAACTCTGATTTTTTCCTTCACAGATGCTGCCAGACCTGCTTGGCTTTTCCAGCAACTTCTGTTTTTGTTCCTGAATGGGTAAGGGGTTTGGTTTCAAATCGTTTACATTGTTACTCCAAACTTCCCTTGACTTGGGTAATTATTTTTGTGAAATGCTCCACAACCATCATAATAGATTCTAAATTTCTTTTTTCTCATTAGCCATTTCAGAGCATCATCTAGTTTACAGAATATATATTGGCTTTTAATCTGATTCTTCTGGAACAGATTAAATTGTGGGAAAGTGATTTTAGAACATTCTCGAATGACAATTGATGAGCTGCAGGCTCTGATGTGGTTAAGTACAGGGCTCATCCTGTTAGTTGTAATGTTATGGTTTAAATGATTCAGCTTAAAAGTTTCTAAGTCATTTTAAAGTCATCTCCCACCCACACTAACATACATGCACATGTAAGTGAAGTGTAGGCGGATTATCAGGGCTGATGAAAAAGATCAAGGATGCAAGGAAGTCTAATACCATAGATCACCATGTATAAGTTGACTCAGTGTGTAAGATTTTTCAGGGGCCCAAAATCATGTTTTTTGCATATAATGCTATGCTTGCATTAGTAGTCAAGCTCAATATTTCTCCAAAAAATACATATTTTACTTATGCGTACCTTATGACTAGGTGCAAGTGATCAGACAGATGGTGCAGTGTATGTTGCAAAATCTGTGGAACTTTGATATACATACAGAGTAAACCAAAAAATGGTGAACGACTAAGAACAGTGAGTTTTCTAACAACACTTGTGCATGATGTGAATGTGCTGGTGTTGGACTGGGGTGGGATAAACTCAGAAGTCACATGACATTGGGTTATAGCCCCCAGATTTATTTGAAATCACAAACTTTCTGAGCATTGCCCCCTTGTCAGCTGAAGTGAGAGAGAAGCACACAGATCACAAAATTTATCGACAGAGAGACCAAAAGATCATACAAATAGTGTGAGTGGAATGTTGAAGAATAAGTCTCTGCTGGTGATCAAAAGTGTTAGGCAGTGTGAGTAAAGTGTCAGCAGCTGAATAATGAGCAAAGAGACGACCTATAATCTGATTAAATGAGTCAGAGAGATAATTACAAAAAATTAAAAATAAGATGGTGCTAGAGACAAACCAAATGACTAGAATACCATGATAGATACAAGAGTTGCATGTCAAGGGTCTAACCAAAGTAATATGTAATCCAAAATTGTACAAACTAATTAAGATAGAGCGACCTTAACAATTTGTCAAGGTGATGGTGTGAAAACAGGACAGTAAGGAACGTTTTACAGATACAGAACAGTGTGTTGGGGTCAAATGTAGTGTGACATGAACCCAAGATCACAGTTGAGGCCGTCTTCATGGGTGCAGAATATTTCTTAAATTGTATGAGGTTGGAAAGTGTAGGTACACAAAGGGGCTTGGGTGTCCTCTTTGATAAGTCACTGAAGGCTATTATGCATGTACAGTAAGCAATTAGAACATAGAACAGTCCAGCACAGTACAGGCCCTTCGGCCCACGATCTTGTGCTGACCGATTATCCTACTAAGATCAAGCTACCCTGTATACATTTTACCATCCTCCATGTGCCTATCCAAGAGTCGCTTAAAAGTCTCTGAAGTATCTGACTCCACTACCACTGCCAGCAGCGCATTCCACGCGCCCACCACTCTCTGTGTAAAGAACCTACCTCTGACATCTCCCCTATACCTTCCTCCAATCACCTCAAAATTATGCCCCTTCGTAATAGTCATTTCCGCCTGGTTAAAACGTCTCTGGGTATCCACTCTATCAATGCCTCTCATCATCTTGTACACCTCTATCAAGTCACCTCTCATCCTTCTTCGGTCCAATGAGAAAAGTCCTAGCTCTCTCAACCTTTCCTCATAAGACCTGCCCTCCTGTCCGGGCAGCATCCTGGTAAATCTCCTCTGCACCCTCTCTAAAGCTCCCACATCCTTCCTCTAATGAGGTGACCAGAACTGAACACAATATTCCAAGTGTGGCCTAACCAGGGTTTTATAGAGCTGCAGCATAATCTCACGGCTGTTAAACTCGATTCCCCTGTCAATGAAAGCCAACACACCATACACCTTCTTTACAACCCTGTCAACTCGGGTAGCAACTTTGAGGGGTTTCTGGATGTGGACCCCA
This sequence comes from Ginglymostoma cirratum, assembly GCA_024137785.1. Lineage (NCBI taxonomy): Eukaryota > Metazoa > Chordata > Chondrichthyes > Orectolobiformes > Ginglymostomatidae > Ginglymostoma > Ginglymostoma cirratum. Next base: position 2,135,362 of record JAHRHZ010000083.1, read on the forward strand.
AGATCCCTCTGTTCCTCCACACTGCCAAAGTACCTGCCATTAACCCTGTTTTCTGCATTCAAATTCGACCTTCCAAAATGAATCACTTCACACTTTTCTGGCTGAATTCCACCTGCCACTCTTTGCCCAGCTCTGCATCCTGTCAATGTCCCGTTGCAACCTACAATAGCCCTCCACACTGTCCGCAACTCCACCAACCTTCGTGTCATCGGCAAACTTACTAACCCACGCTTCCACTTCCCCATCCAAATCATTTTATAAAGATCACAAAGAGCAGAGGTCCCAGAACAGATCCCTGCAGAACACCACTGGTCACTGAGCTCCAGGCTGAATACTTTCCATCTACTACCACCTCTGTCTTCTATTGGACAGCCAGTTTTGTATCCAGACAGCCAAATTTCCCTGAATCTCATGCCTCCTTACTTTCTGAATGAGCCTACCATGTGAAACCTTATCAAATGCCATGCTAAAAATTAGGATTAGGAAGGCAAATGCAATCTTAGTCTTTATTGTGAGATAATTTGCATATGGAAGTAGTGAAGTCTTACTTCATTTGTGTAGTAGTTTGGTTAAACTGCACCTGCAGCACTGTGTGCAGTTTTGGTCGCCCTTATATTAGGAGCAAAACGACTGTTATAGGGGGAGTACAACGAAGGTTCGCCAGACTTGTTCCAGGCCTGGTAGGACTGTCCTGTAAAGAGAGATTGGGTAAACTATGCTGACATTTGATAGGCTTGACAGGCTGAATGCCTACTCTGTGTTCTTACGTAAAAAGTATATCATTGTGCAGACAGGTTGCAAGTCCAAAGATTGAGCTGGAAATAAAAGAAAGAAGAAATGACAAAAATTAATAAGAATGGAAAAATCAGGGTATGAGAAAAGCTAACCAGAATTATAAAAGCAGGTGGTAAGAGTTCCTTTTTTTTAAACAAATGGTGCTCAGAGATATGAGGAAAAGACAGAAAGTTGGCAGTAAGTAATAGAACCAGTGTGTAGACAATGGGCTTAACAATGCTGTGATTCTGTGACGATGTTGATGGAAAAATGCCTTTTGAAATTTGTTTCCGAAGGTGTTATGTATTTATACGGTTAACTCTCACTCTTGTGTGGAAAACAGCTTTGTCTAACCTTGCTGCCCATAAAATTAACATCTCCTTAAGGAAGCTTCTGTTGTTAACACTTTGGCCTCTTGGCCAGGATTAAAAACTGTTCAAGATCCACTGATCATCAAAAAAAGTCAAGGTGCTCACTGAGATTTTGGAGGTGCCTCAATTAAAATAAAAGAAATCTAAAATGCCATTTCTTTACCAAAGCAGGTGTAGTAAGCTTTAGAGAAGAGGGTAACAGTGCAAAAGAAGCTTACCATGTGCTCCACCCTGAAGGAACACCGTGAGCAATTAGTACTGTAGTCAGAGGGAAATGTCTTGAAGTAGGGATAGTAGATTCGGAAAGAAATAGGCAGCCTCAGGAATACCTTGTTTCAAATGCAAAAAAGCAAGGTAGTGCTAAATATTTCATGATACATTGTGTAAGTCGGGCCCTTTCCATTTAAGAGAAACAAAAATGTTGGTGCCGTCGGTACAAAAGAAAGTCTCAGTCGTCCCAGGGGACTATAGGGCTGCCCTCTCATTAGTGAGAGATGACTGATGATTTTAACCTGAGGGTCACTACACCTCATGCTAAGGGCAAGGTTGAGAAGGTGGAACCTTCATGGTAGCCTCATGAAGAAAATTCATGCAGCGTGCCTCAATGATTACCGTCTGGTGGCTCTGACCTCCATGATTATGAAATGCTTCGCGAGATTAGTCGTGGCTCATATCAACTCTCGCCTCCCAGCCTGCCTTGATCCCTTGAAATTTGTCTACCGTCGCAACATGTTCATAGTAGATGCCATCTCCCTGGCCCTACCCTCATCCCTGGAACGTCTGGATAACAAGGTTGCCTACGTAAGGCTCCTATTCATTGACTACAGCTCCATCTTAACATTATAATTCCAACCAAACTAATCTCTAAACTCTGAGACCTAGGTCTCTGCTCTGCTGTCTGCAACTGAATCCTTGACTTCCTGACCCACAGACCACAATCAGTAAGAATAGGCAACAACACCTCCTCCAAGACAATGCTCAACACTGGTGCCTTGCAAGGCTGTGTACTTAGCATCTTACTATACTTCCGGTACACTCATGACTGTGTGGCCAAAGTTCGTCCTAACTCCATCTACAAATTCACTGATGACACCACCATTGTAGGCCAGATCTCAAACAATGACAAGACAGAAAGTAGGAAAGAGATAGAGTCCTTGGTATAAAGGTAACAATTTCTCCCTCAACATCAGTAAAATGGAAAAGCTGGTCGTTGACTTCAGGAAGCAAGATGGATGGCATGCCCTATCTATATCAATGTTGAGGAGGAGATGGTCAAGAACATCAAGCTCCTAGGAGTGATGATCACTAACAATCTGTCCTGGTCCATTCACATGGATGCAATGGTCCAGAAAGCACAGCAATGCCTCTACTACCACAGGAGGCTAAGGAAGTTTGGCATGTCTGTAGAGACTCTTACCAACTTTTATAAATGCACCATAGAATGCGTTCTGTCTGGATGCGACATGGCTTGTAATGGCAACTGCTGTACCCAGGACCGTAAGAAACTAGAGTTGTGAACACAGCCCAGTCCATCATGCAAGCCACCCTCTCATCCATTGACTCCATGTATAGCTACTGCTGCCTTGGAAAGGTAACCAACATAATTAAAGACCCCTCCCACCCTGGTTATAATCTCTTCCAACGTCTTTCGTCGGACAGAAGATACAAAACCTTTAACACACGTATCAACAGATTCAAGAACAGCTGCTTCCCCATTGTTATTAGACTTCTGAATGGACCTCTCAAATTTCAAACGTAATGTTGACCTCTCTGTCTGTATACCTTCTCTGCAGCTGTAACATTGTATTCCTTGCTGTGTTCTGTTACCCTTATGCAGTGTGTATGAAATGATCTGCCTGTACTACACACAAAACAAAGCTTTTCACTCTACTTAGGTACATGTGACATTAATAATTCAAGTAAAGGCCTGAATTTGTGTGGGAATTGAACCCAACTGTTAGCATCAGTCTTCATTGCAAACCAGCCATCTAGTCAACTGAACTAACCAACATCCTAAGACCATATGATGTAAATACAGAAAGCTGGAACATCGAGAGATTCCATCATTTTATTCAAGCTAATAAAATTGAAGCAAATATAGTAGCCCTGCATTCTGGAGTGTTATGGGGAGAGGAGTCTGGTGCAGCCAGAGAGAACAGGTTCCAAAACTTATGAAGAAAAAGTAGGAATGCTGTAGAACCATATTTCACCAAAACCATTGGTGATTGCTGAAAGGTTCAGCTTCCACAAATGTAACCAGCACGATAGTGAATCTATCTCTTAGTTCTTGGCAATTGTAAAGAAGTTTGAAGAATTCTGCACATTCATATGTAACTTAAATGATGCTACCCGAGATACACTAGTATGTGCTTTAAGAATGTGAAGAAATCCAAAAGACATTATTGATGGAAAGGAGCCTAAACTTAGAAAGAAAGTGCTGGCAACAGTAGTGTCAATGGAGCTAGCTGCCAGGGAAGCTAAACAGCTAAGCTCAAGCATGAGAATTCACAAAGTGATCACTGAGAGATGAGTAGATGCAGACACAACACTGCCATTGGTGTGGAAAAATAGGTTACACGGCATCAAATTGCTGATATAAAGAGCCTGTATGCAGAAACTGCAGCAAAAAAGGGTATGTTGAAAGGCTGTGTTTGAGGAATAAACATGAATAGCATGTAGCAAAAGTAAAGAAGCCAAAGAGTAGGAAGAAAAGTCTAGAGTCTCAGTCCATAGACCAACTGTAACTAACTATTGCTGGCAACACTAACTGATACTAGGTCACTCCTTTACCAAAAGGGAAACTGAAAAGAATGGAGATGGACACCGGAGTGGCAGTTTCATTGATATCTGAAAGTGTGTATCATAAATAGCTGACTCACATTGCACTGCAACCCTCAGTACAAAAGAGCATATTTAGCTGAAGTGATGCCATTAAGGGGGCAGTATCAATGTGTACTAACCCATCTTGCATGCTACCAAAGAAACTTTTCCAAGTTTATTGGGAAGAATATGGTTGGAAAAAATGAAACTCAACTGGGCTGAAGTAAATTACTTGGAAGATTCTGAAACTGGTCTATCCCAAATTCTAAAGAAACATGCCACTTTTTTTCAGTGAGGATCTGGGAAGCATCAAAAAAATCTGTCAAATTGAAAATCAAGGATGAGAATTGAGCCAAACAGTGCAAGGCTAGATCAGTGCCTTATGTAATTGAACCAGAAGTCAAGGCAGTATTCGAGACCCTGGTCAAGACAGGAGTCCTTGAACCCATAAATGTGAGTGAATGGACAATGGCTATTGCACCAATGATGAAGAAAGTTGGATTGGCACACATCTGTAGTGATTTTAAGGTCATGATTAGGCCAGTACTTTGTGCTGAGTTGTGTCCTTTGCTTTAGTTTGATGACCTATTTACTGGGCTAGCTGAAGATCAGCTTTTCAGTAAAATTGACTGTGGTCAAGCCTGTCTCCGGATGAATGCAGGTCTTGGGTCAGAGAAATACTTGAAGATTATAACACATGAAGGACTATTCAAATGCAAGAGACTTCCATTTACAATCCCATTTGCCTCTGCCTTATTCCAACATGTCATGAATGAGATTTTAAGTAATAAGTAAATAGGAAGGAGTCCAGTATTGCCCCTATGCTATTTTAGAAAATATTTAAGTTGCTCCACAAGTGAGATGCTATTCTACAGAGACTTGAAGATTATAGCCAAAGTGAGGAAAGACAAATGTAATGTTTTAAAAAAAATTCCATTGAATATTTAGGCCATGTCATTGATGCTAGTGGACTACATAAGTCACCTTCAAAAGTAAAAGCCATAATTGAGGCACCAGCACTGAAAATGTAATCCAACTGCATCATTTTTGGATTTGCTAAATTACCATGGCAAATTTGTCCCAAAACTTGCAATCATTCTCAAGCTGTTGTACAATTTTTTGTGATAAATCAAGAATTAGAATTGGGTAGATCAGTTTGAAAGATCAAAGTTAGAGCCTTTATTAAATTTAAAACTCCTGACCCATTTTGACCCAAAGTTAGCATTGCTACTAGTGTGTGATGCAGTGGAAGCAATTGTTTCTTGCATACTCGCAACAGTAGAAGTGAACTGGGCACAGGCAGAGAAACAAGCTCTAGGAATCATTTTTGTTAATGGAGAATTCTACCAATACCTGTATGATCATTGACCACAATATTCGAACCTCATACAGAGATGCCTTTTCTACTAGTAAGTTATATGCAGAGGCATGTGTAGTCGTTATTATCTCTCACATACACAGTTAAGTATTAACAATCTAACTTGCATGGTAGAGCTGATGCCAAAGGAGTTGATTACAAGCAGTCCTTACATAGACATTTTCTACTTCGAACAAGCAGACAATACTCCAGTAACACAGGAGTAATTGAGAATACAGTGGAAATGATCTACTCCTGTCAACAGTGATGGACATGGTACTTTGTGGCACGATCATTGTAACAACCCCAGAACTGAAGCAATATACCACACAGAAGCTAGAACTAACCATAAAAGTAGGATGTCTCCAATGGGATTGATGGTGATCATTCTATCACAGTTGAGGAAACGTGTGTTAGATCAACTTTACGAAGTTCTCTGCAGCTTTGTTAGAATGAATGAAATAGCTATAAGCTACTTTTGGCGGCCAGGGCTTGACTCTGAAATTAAGGGGAAGGTAGGAATATGTGTACTTTGTACAAGAGTTCTCTACCTACCTCCATTGGCATCATTACACCCATGGGGATGGCCAGAAAGACCATTGCAACTGATCCATATTGACTAATTTTCAAGAGTGAATGTGGTGTGGTTGATGCACGTAGTTGCCTGAATCTGCCATCTTGAAGGTGACATCCCCAGCAAAAAAACTGTTGGAAGACTGGGGAAGATCTTTGTGAGGTTGATTATCTGGAGCAACTCATAATAGCCCACAGTATATATCACAGGAGTTTTCGACTATCTAAAGCAGAAGGGAATTCGACATATCTAACCAGCTCCTTATCATCAAGCCTCAAATGGTTTGGCAGAAAAGTTTGTTCAGACCATGAAACAATTCTTAAGGGTAACTTGAGAACAAGGATCACTATCCAAAAGAATAAACCAATTTTGTTAACATACCAGGATTCAACCCACTCTGATTCTCAAATCTCTGACATTGCTAACAGTAAAGCACCATTCCGCTGGGCATTTGATTTGCTGAAACCACCTGTGACAAAAGACGTTATTGACAGGAAATAATAGAATTAGGTTTTCCAATAAGAGACCAAGGCCAAATACCAAGTTTTATAAAAATATCAAGAAGCATTCGTGAGGAGTTACACTATTGGTAAAAATTGGGTACCAGCTGTCATTTTAGCACAGATTGGACCAGCTTCCTACACTGTGTGGAAGAGAGAATATATAGTATGGAGAACACATGCATTATCAACTCTTGAAATCAGAATGAATTTGCAGAGATTACGTTAATTGAAGATCCATAAGTACTGTGGTTAGAGATAAAGAGACCTAGATATACTTCAGGACAGCACAGTAACTGGAGTAGCTGAAGGAGTCGATGCCTTGATGGAGAATACCAGAGATTGTCTAAACATCTGAACTGTCAGTCATCTCAGGAAAAGACAACAATAGATGATTTTACTTGTGGACCTAAAACACCAGAGGTTAAAGCCAATATGAAAAATCTAGGCCCGAAACGTCAAGCTTTCCTGCTCCTATGATGCTGCTTGGCCTGCTGTGTTCATCCAGCCTCACACCTTGTTATCTCATGAAAAATAAACTAACATCTGAGGTGTGCCAACAGCCACGTAGGAATTGATGTCCTCCAGAACGTCTTACTGACTATTGTATGAATGGTTTTCATTGCAGGAACCTCTGATACAAAGGAGGAGGGATATTGTGTATTTCTGTAAGTATGTTGTACTGTCAGTTTAACAGTCACCAATTGCATGACATATCTATGTCATTATCCATTTGGGTGGGAAACACCTTACTCTAGCCTTGCTGCCTGTAAAGTAAACATCTCCCTAAAAAGCTTCAGCTGTTATCGCTTTGGTCCTTCTTGGAATGTAACAGAAAGTATCTTTAGCGTATAATTTGGTTCCTGAGTGTCCTGTGAAATGCAGCCATGTGAAGACGCAAGACACTAAATCCAACACATGCAACATCCTGGGGATTACCATTGACCAGAATCTGAACTAGACTACCCACAGAAATACAATGGCTGCAAGAGCAGCTCAGAGGTTAGGCATTCTGTTGGGTGTAATTCACCTCCAGTCTCCCCAAAGTAATTAGAGGAGAATTGTATGAACTAAACAAAGAAGTCACTGTCAGAAAATGCTCAAATTTAATGTCTATTGCAGCAGAGTAGAAAATTAAATTAACAAAGCATCAGTTGAAGATGAGTTAATCAAGGTGATCAAATCTGGTTTTGTCAGAGGGGAGAAAAGGAGTTTATCACATTGTGGATTAAAATGACAGCACAGGCCACAGGCACTTTTGCTGCATGTGAAGCATTATGCTAAATAATTTCCGCTCCAGTTGTAGCATTTTAAATACCGCCACCATTTAAAGTTCTTGACTGTGGTTTCAGTGATGAAATGCACTACTTACAGCATAGTAATGTAGTAGCAGGGTGTTGTACCTTTGTAGTTTGGTTGGTACATTGTTCTCCATCGCATTGTAGCAGCAAGGTATCTGTGAACAGAAAAGAATGTGGACAGTTCTGCCTGAGCTGGGTCTTTTCAAGGAACTTTCCATGCAATCCCACTTTCTTGCCATGCAATTCTTTGCCTCTTCAAGCATATATTCAATTCTGATATAAAAATTTCTGTCAATTATCCGGAATCTTTCTAACAATCTTTTCTGGATTATACCTTACTGCCTAACAGAGTCTTTCCATTTTCCCACTGTTCTTTACAATAATAGATAGCATCTGCAGTTCTTGCTGGAGTCAGAATCAATACAGTGTGGAGTTGGAGGAACAGAGCAGGGTCAGGCACAATCAGAGAAGCCGGAAAGTTGATGTTTTGGGTTTACATCCTTCATCAGGACTCCCTGATGAATAGGTGTTAACACGAAAGGTCAACTTCCTTGCTCCTCTAATGCTATCTGACCTGCTGTGTTCCTCCAGCTCCACATTGTATTGACTTGATTAAACCTGTCACCCTTGGTTACTGACCCATCTTGCAGAGCTTGGAAGTTCCTCCTATCTGCTCCATCTTACTCAACACAGCCGCCTTTGCTGTGAAGTGAACAATCCTGACTTCTATGGTCTTAACTCCACATCCGAAGTGTTCTGCCTCCGGTGTTATCCCAATAATTCTTCCCTGCGCCCAGGCCTGAACACCTGACTTAAAGAATGATTTTTGTTTTCTTTTGTCTGACCACCATATGGCGCTTCATTGTAGAGGTGAGGAATTGTGAATAGGCACTTTTATTCTCCCACTCAGGAATGCACATTGTCATGGCAGTTCGTGAATAGGTTAGTAATGTTTATACTGCCTATAAAATACAGATCCTTTATATTCCTACTGCCCTACCACAGGTGCAAAATCCTGCATTTAAAATTTACCTTAAGTACAATGGAGGCTATCCTAATATGTTGCCTTCAAGAATTGAAGAGAAGTGCATTGACTGGCAATAACTAAAAAACAAACAGCAAATTATAAAATGATCACAAATTGTGAAATAATTTATGGCTTAAACATCAAAGAAGTTCATCATGAGAAGCATGAAAAATTATTTGTTCCTTTTTAAATGAATTCTGTGAATTAAACAAAATGTTGTCAAAATTTAGTATTAAAGTATCGTTCTAACATCTGGAGTATAATTTTTCATGAGTACATTTTGCATGGAAAATGATAGTATGTGTTAAATTCCATGGCTTGATTAGACATTCTCTTTAATTTAAAGTAGGAATCAAGTTCAGTAACACTCTTTGTTTAATTGTTTTTAATCAAAAGGTACAGATGAAGACAAAGATGCTGGAAGCAAAATTCCATGAGGAGAAGCTCAAACTGCAGCAGAAGCATGATATTGATGTTCAAAAGGTAAATTGAGAAGTTATAAAAATACTTTCTCTTGCTGTAGTGTATTACTTTTGTAAGGACACAATATTTTGGCATTGCACTAATAATAAAATCGAGGAAGAAAAGAAAGTCGGGAGTTCAATTAGCCTTGGATGGAATATTTTCTCACTTTCACTAAGCTAACATAGGTGGAGGCCTGAATTCTCAGCCTGGTGAAACTACATAAAAGCCAAAATAAATTGTAAGTCTTATGACTGTGTTGTTGAGATCAGTGTTCGAGTATAATGCATTCTCATGGTTGTGAGATTATCGAAAGACAACATATTTTGGGCCCCTGAATCTGTATCTCAGGGAGCTCCTTCTGCTTGTTTCCTGTGGGTGGGGTTACAATGACAATCTCTCCTGTTAGTGGTTTGAGTTAATATCTTTCTTCCCTCTAAGTTACGTGTGCATGGCTGTGCAGCGCTTAGGAAATTGCCCACATTCTGACCATGTGACCGCTAAAAAGAATTTAAAGGTTTTGCACAATAAAATGAACAGCTATCGCAAAAAATAAAATTGTAATGGGTACACTGGTCCGCATCACCTGGCTTTCCTCTGAAAGGCCAAAAAAATCCTTTGCAATTGGTTTATTTAGTGCATGGTTTTCTCCAAGTAATGTTGCGACCACTTGGCTTTCCTGAGAGAGAATAGAACAGAAATTTCTTATCATGTGTTACCTTTACATGAGTTATCTTTACAATACAGTGAAAAGTTTTGCAAGTCACCACATCACGGCGCCTATATTAATGGCAGAAGTCGTACATAACAATAAAAAAGTAAGATTAAGATAAAGTTCGTCATGGTTCAGTTAATGGCATCTGGGCTCGGGAAAACCGATTAAGGAACGATGGAATACACTGAAGATGCAACCAGGAGGAGACCACCATTCTGGTATGAGAATGTTGCTGGGACAAGACTGCTATGCTGGACTGGAAGCCTCTGCCGAAGGACCAAGCCTGCCATGTCAGGCCATTGGAAGCCACCTCATCACTGGGCTGGGAGAAGCCTCCTGTTCCCCATCCGATGCTCCTCAGACACTGCCGCTGATCCAATGTCCGTTCCTTTGTGGATGCTTTCACTTCTTCAGACACCCAGGCCTGGTCTGGGGAGTCAGCCAAAGACCTGCTTCTTGTTCAACGGGAAAACCTCGGCTGAGGTGCAGAGGAGAACGAAGCTTAATGTCAGAGTGTTGGCATCATGTTCAGAAGCATTACCGCTTGCATGTCAAAAACTGTAGCTGTCTTTCCTACTTTATGTTACTGGTGCCTATCCAAAGATATAGTGGACAGTGAAGAAAGTTATCTAAGATTACAAACAGATCTTAATCAATTGGGTCAATGAATTGAGGAGTGGCAAGTGGAGTTTAATTTGGATAAATGTGAGGTATTGCATATTGTTAAAACAAACAAGGGCAGGACTTATACAATTAATGGTAGAGCCCTGGGTAGTGTTGTAGAACAGAGAGACCTACGGGTTCAGGTGCTAATTCTTTGAAATTTGCGTCACAGGTGGATAGGCTTGTTAAGAAGGCGTGAAGCAATCTTTCCTTCATTGCTCAGACCTTTGAGTATATGAGCTGTGGCGTCGTGTTGAGGTTGTACAGGACATTGGTGAGGCCTCTTCTGGAGTACTGTGTGCAGTTCTGGTCACCTTTCTATAGGAAGGATATTATTAAATCGGAGAGGGTTCAGAAAAGATTTCCCAGGATGTTGCTGGGAATGGAGGTTTTGAGCTATAGAAACATAGAAGGTCAGAGCAAGAGGAGGCTATTTGGCCCTTTGAGCCTGCTCCGCTGTTCTTCACAATCATGGCTGATCATCCAACTCAGTAGTCTAATCCTGCTTTTTCCCTGTTACCTTTGATCCTATTCATTCCAAGTGCTATATCTAGTCACCTCTTGAATACATTCAGTGTTTTGGCATCAACTACATCCTGTGGTAATGAATTCCATAGGCTCACCACTCTCAGGGTGAAGAAATGCCTCCTCATCTCCAATCTAAATCATTTACCCCGAATCCCCATACTGTGACCTCTGGTTCTGGATGCATCCCCTATCGGAAACATCTTCCCTGCAGCTACCCGATCCAGTCCTGTTAGAATTTTATAAGTCTCTGAGATTCCCCCTCATTGGTCTGAATTCTAGCAAAAACAATCCCAACCTAGTCAATCTTTCCTCATACTTCAGACCACCATCCCTGGAATCAGCCTGGTAAACTTTTGCTGCACTCCCTCGAGACTAAGAGCATCCTTCCTCAGAAAAGAATACCATAATTGCACACAATATTCCAGGTGTGGTCTCACCAAGGCCCTGTACAACTGCAACAACACATCCCTGCTTCTGTACTCAAAACCTCTCACAACGAAGGCCAGTATACCATTCGCCTTCTTTATCGCCTGCTGCACCTGCATGATTACCTTCAGCAACTGGTGCACAAGAACATCCAGGTCACACTGCATACTCCCATCTCCCAATTTAAAGCCATTCAGGTAGTAATCTGCCGCCTTGTTTTTGCTTCCGAAACGAATAACCTCACATTTATCCAAAGTATCCTGCATCTGCTTTTGATTTGCCCACACACCCAACCTGTTGAATTCATGCTGAAGGATGTTTGCATCCTCATCACAGTTCACCCTCCCACCCAACTTGGTATCATCTGAAAACTTGGAGAAGTTACATTTTGTTCCCTCATTCCCTCATAATATATATTGTGAATAGCTGGGGTCCCAGCATCGAGCCCTGTGACACCCTGGTAGTTACGGCCTGCCAATTTGAAAAGGACCCAATAATTCCTACTTTTTGTTTCCTCTCTGCCAACCAGTTTCCCTATCCATCTCAATACATTTCCCCTAACTCGATGCGCTTTAATTTTGCTCACTAATCTCTTCCTTGGGACTTTGTCGAAAGCTTTCTGTATCGACTGCCACCACCTGCCCCCCCCCCCCCCAACAACCTTGTCAACTCTAGTTACATCTTCATAAAATTCCAACAGATTTGTCAGGCATGATTTCCCCTTCATAAGCCCATGTTGACTCTGTCTCATCCTGCCACTGCTTTCTAAATGCTCTGCTATAAAATCCTTGACAATGGATTCGAGAATTTTCCCCACTACTGATGTCAGGCTCACTGCTGTATAATTCCCCATTTTCTCTCTTCCTCCCTTTTTGAATATTGAAGTGACATTAGCTGACCTCCAATCTGCAGAGACTGTTCCAGAGTCTATAGAATCCTGGAAGATGAACACCAATGCATCCACTATTTCTAGAGCTACCTCCTTAAGTACTCTGGGATGGAGATTATCAGGCTCTGGGGATTTATGGGCCTTCAATCCCAACAATTTTCCCAGCACCATTTCTCTACTAATACTTATCTCCCTCAGTTCTTTCCTGTCACTAAATCTTGCATCCTCCAACAGTTCTGGTATCTGATTTGTGTCCTCTTTTGTGAAGACAGAACCAAAGTATGTATTCAGTTCCTCAGCCATTTCTTTGTCCCTATTATACATTTTCCTTTTTCTGTCTGTAGGGAACCTACATTTGTCTTTATCAATCTCTTTCTCTTCACATACTTCTAGAAACTCTTAGTATCCGTCTTTGTTCCCTGCAAGTTATTTTGTACTCTATTTTCCCCTTCTTAATCAATCCCTTGATCTTTCTTTGCTGAAATCTAAACTGCTCCCAATCCTCAGATTTATTAGTTTTCTTGGCCAATCTATATGCTTGTTCCTTGGATCAGATACTATCTCTTATTTCCTTTGTAAGCCATGGATTGGCCCTCTTATCCATTTTGCTTTTGCAACATACAAGAATAAACAGTTGTTGCAGTTCCCCCATGCATTCCTTGAATGTTTGCCATTGCTTATCCACTCTCATCCCTTTAAGTAACTCTCCCCAGTCTATCAAGGCCAACTCGTGCATTATATCCTCAAAGTTTCCTTTATTAAGGTTCAGCACCCTAGTCTCCGAATCAGCAACCTCACTGTCCGTCTTGATTGAAAAAAAATTCTATCATGTTGTGATCGCTCTTCCCCAAGGGGTCTTGCACAGCTAGATTGGCAATGATTCCCTTCTCATTACACAGCACTCAGTCTAAGATGGCCTGCTCTCTAGTTGGTTCCTCCACATATTGGTCAAGAAGACCATCCCATATACACTCTAGGAATTCCTACTCTATGGCATTGTGGTTAATTTGATTTACCGAAGCTATTTGCAGATTAAAATCGCCTATGATCACTGATATTCCCTTATCACATGCATCTCTAATTTCCTGTTTATTGCTATTCTTGACATCACCGCTGCAGTTTGGGGGTCTATATATCACACCTACTAATGTTGTCTTGCTGCTTGGTATTTCTTAACTCTACCCATGCAAACTCCTCACTGTCAGAGCTAATATCCTTTGTCACTGCTGGTTGAAGAGGAAATTAACACAATAATGCCGCTGTGCCAACTTTTCCTTTTGTGCCTGTTCTTCCTAAATGCTGAATACTCTGGGACATTCAGTTCCCATCCCTGGTCACCGTGCCGCATGTCTCCATAGTTCCAATTATATCGTACCCATTTACATCTATCTGTGTGATTAATTCATCCACAGTACTGCAGATGCTTCACGCATTAAGGCACAAAGCCTTTAAGCTTAACAAGCATGGGGCTGGATGAACACAGCAGGTCAAGCAGCATCATAGGAGCAGGAAAACTTGACGTTTCGGGCCTAAACCCTTCATCAGAAA
>JAHRHZ010000083.1:2154316-2196948 GCA_024137785.1 Ginglymostoma cirratum
TTTTTATTGCAGGGAGGGAGTGTGAGGGATGAGTTGCGGGAAATGCGAGAGACACGGTCGAGGGCGTTCTTGACCACTGAGGGGGTGATGTTGTGGTCCTTGAAAAACGAGGACATCTGAGATGTACGGGAGTGGTCCTTGAAAAACGCGGACATCTGAGAAGTTAAGTGAAAGAAGAAAATATTTTCAAGAGCCATGTGACTGAATGTTAGGCTGCACAGTAGCAACCCTCCTAGTGTTGAAATCCTATTGAATGCAAATATATGCAATCAAATACAAATCAAGTTAGGCTACCAATAATTGCTACCTCACAGGGCTGTTATTATGTATGCTTATGTCCGGGTAAACTTTTACAGCGCCTTTCCAGGTAAGGTTTCAACCACTGACAGGTCAGATTTACACAAGTTACACTGATTTATTGTTGCAGTCTTCATTCAAATTAACATGGAGGATGGAGTGAGCTGAGATTGGTTGGGATTAGATTGTATTTGAAGAAAGAAAGATGATATTGTACAAGGTGGGCCACATTCCTTAAATGTGGGAACTTGTGGCACATCAGTACTGTCGTTATCTTTGGGTCTGAAGGCCTGGATAAACGGGAGGTTATGGTGTAGTGTTATTGCCACTGCACTAGTAATCCAGAGTTTCCAGAGGCATGGGTTCAAATCCCACCAAGGCAGGTGGTGAAATTTAAGGGGCCATCTTGTGGTGCATTAGTAGTGTCCATATCTCTGAATTGGGAGTCCCAGGTTCGAGGTCCACTTCCTCCAGAGGTGTGTATTAACATCTCTAAACAGGTCAATTCGGAAAAAAAATAGGTTCAAGGCCTACTTGCTCTGAAAGTGTTTCATAACATATCTGATTGTATTGACTAAAATCATTTAAAAAATATATTTCTACCAGCCACCACGACTTGCTTTGAAGTGGTTTTAATTTCTCCCTTTTCTGAATAAGTAACTAGTAGCTGGAGATCATGGAGTAGTCTGCTGGCCTTGTCATTTAACCTCAATGACGAATATGAGATGAAGCCTATCAGAAAGCAATTGAAATCATACTGAATTGGAAATGTTTTGGTGAATTATTTTGGTGCTTCATAAGATCAAAAGTTGAGACTGGAGCAGAGAAGAACTCGGTGAATTTATGATTTTTATTCAGATTGATATCTCATACCCTATTCTAACGTGCAACAAACAATACTATTTAGATCAGAGATGCCACGAGTAAACTGTTTGTTTCTTAAAAAAATTTGTTGCAGCATCCAGCTTTTAAAAAGTCTTCTGTGTTATGTGATCGGCAAGGTGAACATATGTAGTTCGTTTCTTGTTGTCCTTGAGAAGGCCCTGGTAAGCAGCTGATTCGTTGTGGTTTGAAAGTGTGTTCCAGAATTCTGATCCATTGACAATGAGAAACATTGTTTCAAATTGGGATGTTGAGGTGCTTGAACGTAATGTTGCCCTTATGCAACATCACCTTTCTAGGTGACAGAGGTTGCAACTTTGAAAGATGCCATTGAAAGAGAATTGCTAGTCGTTGCAGTGTATTGTGCAAATGGTACACGTTGCTGTCTCTGTGGGTTGGCAGTGGCACAAGTGAGCGTTTAAGGTGATGGATGATGTGCCAATCACATAGCCTGCTTAGCCTGGAGGCTATCGAGGTTCTTGAGTTTTGGTGGAGCTGTATTGGTGAACAGGATCTGGGAAGTCAAGTGATCAGTTACTTGCCACAGAATTTTCAAACTCTGACTTACTGTTATAACTGCATTGTAGATATGTATCTAGTCTGACTACATTTCTAGTTGATGGCAATCTCAGCATCTTGGTGATAGTGAAGTCAGTGATGGTAATGCCATTCAATGGCATTAAGTGGATGGATTGCATCTTGTTGGAGGTGGTCTTTCCCTGGAACTGTGACATGCTTCTTATCGCCCTAAGCCTAAATGAGGACCTTTTCAGTATTTGCACAATGATATTGAGCACCTTTCACTAAACAGCTCTCCTTCAGATGTCATGCTGAAGGTTGTTGGCTTCAGGCACCAACTCAAGAAACCTCTTTGGGGCAGTGATAATTGGCCTCCAACAACCACAACCATCTTTCTTGTACTCAGTATGACTCCAAACACTGAAGCGTTTTCCCTGATTCCCGTTGATTTCAATTTTGCCATGTCTCTTTGATACTGCATTTGGTCAAGTTCTGTCTTGGTGTTAAGAGCAGTCAATCTGACTTCACCTTTGGATTTCAACTCTCTTGATGACGTTTATACCAAGGCATAAATGATGCCAGTAGCCGAATGGTTCTAGTGAAAGCCAAATTGAATATCAGCAGGTTATTCCAGTATAACCTCAATTTAATAGCTGTGTCAATGACAATTTTTATCACCATGCTGATGATCAAGAGTAAGCTGATATGGCAGTAAATGGTTGGATGGATATGTCCTGCTTTTTGTGCGCAGGACATATTTGAGCAATTTTCCATATTGCCTGGTAGATGGCAGTGTTGTAACTGTATGTTCTGCTGATAGGTCAGTTTTTGGTCTGAGGTGTAGCTATTGTAGGCCATTTCGCTGGGTTTCTGAACCATCTCCAATATATACATATACACTAGGACTCTGAATTTCTAATGCTTGCTGGTTGTGGGGGACGGGGATTGGGTCAGGGACTGTGTGACAGTCTCTTCCCCAGATGTAGGGAAATTTGTACCTCTGACCATAGGTAGTGATAAGTTTCTGAATGAAATAGACAGAATTGAAGCTGCCTGCTCATTTTCCTAATGGGTAACAATGCATAAAATAAGAAAATTCTTAATAAGGAAAGATCATGAAGGACAGAAAATATTACTGTTTACTACAGTCACCATTTGTATGTGTTACAATGGATCTTTCTCCTTTTGACTTAAAACTGATATTGATTAATTTTACATGCTATATGTTCTATTGTATTGAGTAGCTTGAGGTATTTTCATTAGATCAGATATGATTACAGGATGATTCAATAAAGGTTTTTACGATTATGTAGAAATGGAGCATTGAACAAAGTTTAGAAGTTAGGACAAGGAGAAGGCCATTCGACCCCTTGAGTCTGCTTCACCATTCAGAATGATCATGGCTAATCCTCTATCACTGTGCCATTTTCCTGCTTTCTCTTCATATCCCTTGATGCCTTTAATATCCTACAAATTTAATCAATCTCTTTCTTGAATATACTCAGTTACCTGGACTCCACAGCATTCTGTGGTTGTGAATTCCACGGATTGACCGTCCTCTGAGTGAAGAAGTCTTTCCTCATCTCAGTCCTAAATGGTCTACATTGCTCCCTTGGACTGTGACCTATGATTCTAGACTTCCCAGTCAGGGAAAACATTCTCCCAGCATCTAGCCTGTTGGAATTTTATATGTTTCGAACAGATCCCTTCTCATTCTTCTCAACTCATATGAATGCAGGTCCAATTGAACTAGTTTTTCCTCATACAATAGTCCTGCCATCCCCAGTATCAGCCTAGCAGACCTTCGCTGCACTCCCTCTGTCAGGTAGAGGGGCCAAGACTGCACACAATACTCTAGATGTGGTGTCACCACGGCCCTATACAACTGCAGTACGATATCCATACTTTTGAATTTAAATCATCCTGCAATGAAGGCCAGTGTACATTTTGCTTTCCTAATTGTTTACTGTATCTACGTGTTTACTTTCATTGACTGACATACTTGGACACCCAGATCCCTTCATTCATCCACTCTTCCCAATATATCGCCATTTAGATAATACTCTTCCTTTCTGTTTATCACACCGACGTGTATAACATGGATAAATGTGAAGTTATATTTGATAGGAACAGACTGCTGCTTGTTGCGGATTCAGAATGAGGGAACCTGGTTAGAGGTGAAATGTAAGAAATTTAAGATTAAGAAGGAGAATCTTTTCAGAGTTATATGATAATATGAAAAACCAATGACCATTTCAACTTTGAGAACAGGTTAGAGAGTTAGCTGAAAGCAGTAAAACTAAGACTGTTTGGAAAACAGGCACGTGAAAACAAAATGGAAAAATGTGATTAGAGCAACTTCATTTGGAGGATAAGCGACAACATGGATGACTATGTCACATGCCTGCTTCCATGTGATAATTTCAATGCAATTCTAGGTATGTAAGCATGAAAATAGTACAAAAATTTTGGACAGATAAAGCAGTCAAGATTTTCAACACAACTATGATTATCAGCAGATATTTGGTGACATATGCTATATACATGTGTATATATTTTTATAAATGATAGTAACTCAAAGTCTGAGACTTACAGTAGCAGCTATCTGATTTTACATTAGTTGTAAATTCAGTTTCTGATTGCTGCAGTTCATGAAATGCTGGACTTTTACAACTAGCTGTTAGTGTCAATTTTTTTAGTACCTATGCATAACTGTTATAATCAGGACCTTGTTCTGCACATGACTGTTGTATGTGGGTTACTGGATCTTTCATATTTTGTTTTGTAACCTTGAAGCCTGTTGAGACGGAAGAGCAATCTTGCACTTCTTTATGTGGTTAGTCATGTTTTCTGCAAAAGAAAAGTCATTGTCATATTCATTAACCGATCAGACTCCAGGAGCTTGCAGGATGCAATTATTTATTGGTCTCAAAACATCATTTGTCACAAGTAACATTTGATGTTGAATGAAATTAGCCATATCTTTACAATTTTACTATGCTCTGGTTGAAACACAACAGGCTGAAAATTGTGTTGTAAGCTTTGCTTTTCTCCAAGTTTGTTTCCGCTTTCCTCAATATTAAAATTCATGTTTAATCTCAATAGTTGGTGGTATGGAGCATCCCTAAGCTGATTCGGTGTCACTGCTTAATTAAGTTTTAGGATCTATTTTGGCTATTTCCTTGTTTCTCCATTATTAGTTTTTATTCCAGAATTAACTAGATCTTTTCTAAATTGTGAATTAAATTTATCTTCAAGCCATATTTGTACTGCAGTGAACTTTATTGTATGAATGTAGCAGTGGGTAAAGATCTTTCAGGTACCCAACCACTTTGTCATTTTGTGTCATGTAAGTCATTTTTTGATCTCTTTTCAAAGCCAAAATTAAGTCGGGCAATAGAGAAATTGCCTCACCTGTAACCATAACAGGTCCCATATGTATAGATACCAAGCATGTGGTAAGGCTGGCGTATATAGCTAGTTATGCATCTAACAATGCTGACATATATATTGGCCATGCACCTGGTAAGACTGGCTTGTACAAGTAGCAGTGCACCTGGTAAGACTGGCATTATGAATAAATTATCCATTGAAGCAGAAAATGTTGAAATAAGCCAGGTTTTGAAAAGTAAAGTAAGAACTAATGCCGCTTTCAAACAGATACAGGCTTTTTTGGCTTAATTCAAAGATTTCCTACTAAATTTTGATGCTGTGAATACTAAGTAGTTGCTTTGTTAAAATAATGACTTTCTGTAAAACCACATTAAAACATCACATCATTCTGCCTAGCACTAATGGCTGTGATAAATTGGCCCAATTTTGAAGAGTCTGGGAAAGCGTGATAAGGACGCAAAATGCTAAATAAAATTGATGGAGTATTGAATGGATAATTTTGCCTTCATGAAAACAAAATGTGAAACAGGGTCTTCATCTGAATCTGGCTGATGCATCTTTTTAATTCATGAAAACAAGATTCCAAAAGAGTTGGCAGAACAATTTAGTTTTGAGGCAGCCTGTTTGGGTGTCACACTTAACAGATGCCATGACTGATTATTTCTTATAGATGTGGAATGCAGGCCTGTTACGGTCAGGATTCCTTCAATCACTGTAACAGCAGACAGGAAGTCTCTTCATTAAAAGCAGATTCCCATCTTTACATCAAAGAGCTGAATGTTGGATACTAATATTTACTCAGATGCATTTTGGTGCGTAATAATTTAGTTTGCATGTATCTACTGTGATGATGACTGCTATGTGTAGCCTGTTGAGAATCAGTACAAGGCAAGGCAAGACTCTGACTCTTAACTCACTAAGCTTCAAGCAGGTTGTAATTTGTTGATCAGCTTTTTTTTTTGGCTTTGTTTTACTCGTGACAGCATAAATCTTTTTGGACAGATGAATCTGATGAAAGGTCTTTTTCTGTTTTGTTGATATGAAGCACAGGTGAAATACATTTGATGCTCCCTGCGTAGTTCAGCAGTTTCAAGGCCTAAATGGGGATAGATGAATGACTTCCATTATTTTCTGTAACAGTTGTTGGGAATTACCCAGTCATAGTTTATATATCATTATGAACTGGGAAAATCTAATTTGTTAGTTTTTTTTTACTTAAGGATGTTTCATTTGTAAAATTTTGGTAAAATTTTAAGAAAAAGAGTATGGAAAGATATACTTGTTTCATAGATTTCATAGAAACTGTACAGTATGGAAACAGGCCATTTGGCCCATCAGGTCCACGTCAACCCTCTGAAGATCATTCCTCCCAGACCCACCCCTTACCCTATCCCTGCACTTCCCACCCTAGACACTATGGGAAATTTAGCATGGCCAGTCCACCTAACCTGTTCATCTTTGGACTGTTGGAGGAAACCGGAGTACCCAGAGGAATCCCACTCAGACACTGAGAGAATGTGCAATCTCCACACACACTGTCACCCGAGGCTGGAATCGAATCCAGGTCCCTGGTGCTACGAGGCAGCAGTGCTAACCACCGAGACACAGGGCCGCCCGTGTTTTTTAAAAAAATTTTGTTCACTCATGGAACGTGGACATCACTGGCTAACCAGCACCTTATTGCCTGTCCCTAGTTGCCCTGGAAGAGATGGTAGTGAGCTGCCACCTTGAACTATGGTCAACATGTACATTGTAGGTTGACCCACAATACCCTTAGGCAGGCAATTCCAGGATCTTGACCTAGGGACAGTGAAGGAATAGCAATATAGTTCCAAGTTCAGGATGGTAAGTAGCTTGGAGGGGAACTTGCAGGTGGTGGTGTTTGCATATATCTGGAGAAGGCTGCGTTGGATTATCTGCTTGGCACTTCAGGCTTATCTTTCATACTAGTGTGTTAGGCTCTTTCATTAATGAGCTTGGGGAAATTTGTGGAGCTGCCTTCTCCAATGAGTTATTTAATTCCATTCACAGCTGGAAGTGGCAACACTATAGAGCTTGGATCTGATCCACTGGTTGTGGGATTGCTTAGCTCTGACTATCACTTGTTGCTTATGCTATTTGGCACGCTGTTTGGTGGCTTCACCGGATTGACACCTCACCTTCAGTTATGCCTGGTGCTCCTCCTGGCATGCCCTCCTGCACTCTCCATTAAACCAGGGTTTATCCCCTGGTTTGATGGTAATGGTTGAGTGGGGGATATGCCAGGCCGTGAGGTTGCAGATTGTGCTAAAGTACAAGTCTGCTGCAGTTGATGGCCCACAGTGCCTCATGGATGTCCATTCTTGAGTTGCTAGATCAGTTCGAAGTCTGTTCCATTTAG
The DNA here is from genome assembly GCA_024137785.1 of Ginglymostoma cirratum. Taxonomy (NCBI): domain Eukaryota; kingdom Metazoa; phylum Chordata; class Chondrichthyes; order Orectolobiformes; family Ginglymostomatidae; genus Ginglymostoma; species Ginglymostoma cirratum. The sequence goes on from JAHRHZ010000083.1 coordinate 2,161,788, forward strand.
CATGGTGGTACTGCCACACAGCACAATGGACTGTATTGTCAATGTGAAGGCAGGAATTCATCTCCACAAGGACTGAATGGTTGTCTGTCATGGCCAGATGCATCTGCAGCCAGCAGATTGCTAAGGATGAGGTCAAGAATGTTTTTCCCTCTTGTGGGTTCCCTCACCACCTGTTGCAGACCCATTCAAGCAGCTATATCCTTTGGCATCCAATCAGTTCGATCAGCAGTGTTACCGATCCCCTGTTGGTGATGGTTGTTGAAATCCCCCACCTACAATACATTTTGTGCCCTTGCCATCCTCAGTGTTTTCTCCAAGTGTTGTTCAACATGGAGGAATACTGATTCATGAGCTGAGGGAGCTCCTGCTGGTAATCATAGTAATCAGTAGGAGGTTTCCATGCCCATGTTTAACCTGAAGCCGTGAGACATCATGGGGTCCGAACCAATGGTAAGGACTCAGAGGGCAACTCCCTCCCAACTATACCAGTGTGCCGCCACTTCTGGAACTCTATCCTGCTGGTGGGACAGGACGTATCCAGGGATTTTGATGGTGCTGTTTGGGACATAGTCATACGAATGGAATCAGACCTGACAGACAATGTCAGACTGTTGCTTGACTAGTGTGTGAAACAGGTCTCCCCATTTTGGCACTAGCCCCCAGATGTTAGTAAGGAGGACTATGCAGGGTCAACAGGGCTGTTTCTACTGTTCTCCATTCCAGTGCCTAAGTCAATTTCGGGGGGTGTCTGTCTGGTTTCATTCTTTATTGAGACTTTTTGGTGATTGGTGCAACTGTATAGCTTGCTTGGCCATTTCAGAGGGCAGATAAGTGTCGACCATATTGCCAGTCTGGCGTCACATGTAGGCCAGACCAGATGAGGGTGGCAGTTTTTCTTTCCTGAAAGACATGAGTGGATCAGGTGGATTTTGCTGATAATTGGCAATGGTTATGTGGTCTTCTGTATATTCTTAATTCCACATTTTTTATTGAATTCAAATTCCACCATTGTGGCGGGATTCAAACCTGGGACCCAGAACATCAGCTGAGTTTCTGGATTAATAATCCAGCAATAATACCACTAGGCCATCACCTCCCAGTCTCAAAGGGCTGAATGGCCTATGTCTACTCCTATTTTCTACAGGTATAATTTTCACCAAAGGATACATTTTTACAGAACTGATCAGCTCTGCTCCTGAATCCGTCCTTCATGGTCCAGCTGCATTACTCCTTCTCTTGAACCCAAAACTGGCCACGTGACCTTTTACGTTGCACTACAGGTCACATTGTTTGAAGTTTAAATGCTTCATACAAATAGTTGACCTTTTTCAATGTGCTTTGCTTCATTTCAGCCGCTGCATGACTCTGCACGACTTTAGAGCCTCTTCACATATTACATTACAAATATTCAAAAACATTGAGAATTGTTGGGGCACAGAGTCAGAAGAATTTCAACAAAAATGGGTAACATGCCCTCAGTACTGCACCTGCTGGAAAGCCTCCCCACTTGTGAAGCTGAGCAACTCATACCACGCATGTGCTGGATGGTGCTTATTCCAGGTTATGTGAGACCTTTTGCATCCTTTCAGAGGCTGAGATGACGTCCTGGCAATATTTGGATGAACTAACATATGAATTAAGTGGAGCAGTAGACTACTCGGCCTCTCCTGTCTGCATTGCCATTCAATAAGGTTGAATGGATTGAATGATTGATTAGATTACTGCAGTTATCCACCTACCACCGAAGAATTTTCATCCTCCACCTGCTATCTACCTCAGCTTTAAAAATATTCAAAGACTTAACTTCTGCTACTTTTTCAGGAGGACAGTTCCACTGACTCTGAACCTTCTGAGAAAAAATAAATTTACCTCCACTTCGTTTTAATTGGACAAAACCTTATTTTTAAACTGCAGTCCGTAGTTCAATCTCACATGTGCACTGCCTCTGCCACAGCATCAACGCCTCACTCTTGCCAACTGTGTGCCTCATCAGGAGAGAGAAATAAAGTTGGAAATGGAAAGTGGGAAATTGCTAAACAAGTAATGAGGGCAGAGAAGATCAGAATAAACAATAAACGAGTTGCTCAGTGATTCATGTTAGATGCTTCAATGCAATGAATCTGGTGAATAAGGAAAATGGACTGAGGACAGCAGTGTGAAGTAACTCCACGAAAGCTGGTATCCCACCACCAAGTCACCTTTTATTTACACGAGTATAGTACATGTCACTGACCCATCTGGTTCAGAGCCAGTCCCTAGAATGAGCATAGACCCTGACACTCCTGTTTATAACTGCCAGCCAGGATTCCCTGAATCGGACGGTTGATCAGATCCAATCAGAGAACTCATTCCCTTTCCCTCTAAATTCTGGGACACATTCTTTTCACTGTAGCTTCTCCTGGGGTGTTTTTGCTCCAAGTCTGGTTCTTCCAACTCTGCCTCACATACCGGCGGCATGTACTGAACCGTAGCCTGCCTATTGTGTCCGGAGCATCTTCAAAGAAATTCACCATCTTCCTCAGGTGGTAATGGCGTCGAGGCTGCAACATCTGCCATGCCCATCATACCATCAGAGGTTTCTTCAACACTCGGCAGAGATATTCTGAAGCTTTTCGGGCTGTTCTGAGGATATGGTTGTAGACTTGCTTGCCGAGCCGGTTTAGAGCAAGTCTGCAACATCAACCAAGCTACAGATCTTCTCAAAAAGTTCTGAGGCTATGTTTTGCTCTTGCCTCACTTGCGAGATGCAGGTTTCATGTGGGTCATATGCTTGTTCAGGACTGCCTTTCCGATCCAAACTTTGTACGTCACGGGAGCTGAACTCTCATTCACCATGTCTGTTAGCCATGGAGGGCCACTCCCATGGTTTCGACATTAAACTTTGTCACTTGAAGCAAGCTGTCTAACTCGCTTAGAGGAGTCTTGTGTCCAGCATTGGCGTTCCTGATGCAGTTAACCCCTCCCCCCGCAAGATCTAGGAAGATCAGGTTGAATTTGGTGCAGAGTCTTCTCCCCATCAACGACTCCCCTGGAGCTATCCCCATAGTTGTGTGAGGGGTGGTCCAAAATCAAATAGAAACTGGGACAATTCGGTATGTAGTGAAGCTGCAAGCTGTTTCTTTAAGGCTGCCTTCAAAGTTTGCTCTTTCCACCAGACCATTGGATGATGGATGGTACGAAACTGTTCTTCCATGCCAAATTTTGTTCAACCTTGGGAAATACTCAAATCCCTGCTGGTAAATGATGGTCTGTTGTCTGTGACCAATGCCTCTGGGAGTCCATGTATTGCAAAAGACTCACAACTTTTCAATCATTGCCCCAGTGTTTGACAAATGAACTCTATGCGCATCCAACCATTTTGAATGGGCATCCTCAAAGACTAAGAACGTTGAACCCATGAAAGGGCAGGTATAGTTGATGTGTAACGGAGTACAGGATTTAAGAGGCTGTTCCCATGAATGTGGGGGAGCTGCAGGCATTATTTTTTGTCCTTGTTGGCACTTTGGGCACTACTCTACCAACATGGGTATCCAATCCTGGCCACGGACATAATTTCTCACCAACATCTTGTGTTGAGGTTGTATAAGATGTTGGTGAAGCCGCTTCTGGAGTACTGTCCACAGTTCTGGTAGCCCTGTTACCGGAAGGATATCATTATGCTGGAGAGGGTTTGGAAGGGATTTACTAGGACGTCGCCAGGAATGGAGGGTTTGAGTCATAAGGAGAGGCTGGATAGTCTGGGACCTTTTTCACTGGAGAGTATGAAGTTGAGATATGACCTTTTAGAGCTTTACTAAGTAATGAGTGGTATAGATAAGGTGAATAGCAGGTGCTTTTCTGTAGGGTGGTGGATTTCAAGACTAGGTGGCATATTTTTAAGGTGAGAGGAGAAAATTTTAAAAAAGACATGGGGGCAATTTTTTTACACAGTGGTATGTGTGTGGAATGAACTTCCACAGAAAATAGTGGATGCGGGTACAGTTACAACATCTAAAAAATATTTTGGTATTTGCATGAATAAGAAATGTTTGGAAGGAGATGAGCCAAGTACAGGCAGGTGGGACTAGTTTAGTTTGGGATTATGGTCAGTGTGGACTGGTTGGGCAGAAGGGTCTGTTTCCATGCTGTATGACTCTATCTTCATTTTGGAAATGTCTGGATGGCTGTAGTGGAGTTCACCCAGTATCTGGTAGCAACCTTTACTTGGGACAATCACTCTTCCTCCCTATAATAATATGCTGTCCTCTATAGTGAATGATACAGACCAGTATCTATAATGCTGGGGACCACTGGAGGAGACTAAGACGGATCATCCGCTTGGCACTTCTGGCTGCAGATGGCTGCAAATGCTTCAGCCTTCCCTTTTTCACTGATGTGTAGGGCTCTTCCATCATTGAATTGTTTAATTGTCCATCATTCACGATTGGAAATGGCAGGATTGCAGAGCTTAGATCTGATTTGTTGGTGTGGGATCACTTGTCTATCACTTGTCACTTATGCTATTTGGCATGCAAGTAGTTTCTGTTTGGTAGCTACACCACGTTGACAGCTCATTTTTACATATGCCTGTTGCTGCTCTTCGCATGTCCTCTTGCACTGTCCATTCAACCAGGGTTGATCCCTTGATTTGATGGTAATGGTTGAATGGGGGATATGCCAGATCATGAGGTTGCAATTCTGTTGCTGTTGATGGCCCACAGTGCCTCATAAATGTCTAATCCTGTATATTTTTCTCCCTTGTTGGTTCCCATACCACCTGTTGCAGACCCAGTCTAGCAGCTGTGTCCTTTGGACTGACCACTCGATCACTACTTCCGAGCCACTCTTGGTCGCGTCAATAGACGTTGAAATCCCTCGCCAAGAGTACATTTTGTGCCCTTCCCACCCTCAGCGCTGCTCCCTTGTGTTGTGCAACATGGAGAAACACTGATTCATGAGGCAAGGGAAGACAGTTAGTGGTAATTGGCAGGAGGTTTCCATGCCCATGTTTAACCTGAAGCCATGAGACTTTATTGGGTCCAGAGTCAACATTGAGAACTCCCAGAAAAATTCTGGTATAGCTGTTTCCACTGTGCCACCACCTCTGGTTGGTCTGTCCTGCTGGTGGGACAGGACATGTCCAGGGATGTTGATTGTGTGACTGGGGCATTGTCAGCTATGATTCTATTAGTATAGCTATGTCAGACGATTGCTTGACTGGTCAGTGAGACAGGTGTCCTAATTTTGGCACTAGCCCCCAAATATTAGTAAGAAGGGCTTTACAGGGTCTACGGGGCTGTTTCTCCTGTCTTTTCCAGTGCTTAGATTGATGCCAGGTGGTCTGTCTGATGTAATCTTTTGTTGAGATGTAGCATTTGATGCAACTGCATCGTTTGCTCGGCAATTTCAGAGGTCAGTTGAGAGTCAACTATATTGCTGAGAGTCTGGAGTTATATGTAGGCCAGACCAGATGACTATGGCAGATATCCTTCGCTGAAGGACATTATGATGTCCCAATAGTAGCGGTAAGTATTATGTCATTTCCAGTGATGAATTAATATCTTGTGTTGTACCATTCAGTTATAGTAGATATTGCATGAAATATTTGTTACTAGCAGAATCCATTCCCCCAGATTAAACTTTGAAATGCATCAAAAACTAGAGACCAGTACAAAAGAACAGAACTTTCCAATACATTGTTAAAAATCTTTAGATAATAAGTAAATACATACAAAAGTGTTTTTGTGTTGTAATTTTATGGCAATAGTTTCCTTTGAAATTGCCTATGTCAGCATTTGGAATAGAAAATGAACATGTCAGTATACAGCTGTCTGCAATGTTCCAAACTTGAATTTTTGGTTGATGTGGAGTGAGTTTCTGAAATCTTACTTGCCAACTTCATTGCCACTTCATGTAAATACAGGCTTTTTTTTAACCTTGGAGGAAATTCATTCATGCTCTAAATATCGTCACTTCTATATTGACAAATGAAATGCTAATACCTTGGAAGGCATAATGTTCTGTGCAACTGGAAGCAACAAGAAAAATTAACTTACTAGATTTGGTAAGGCAGGATATCGAGAAGGTGCAGTAAAAATCAGTGGCTAAGCTCAATAAATCTGTCAAGTTTACTTTGGAGTTATTGCTGTCTGATTTGCCTGCTGCTCAGGAGCCAACTGCGTTGGAGCTATGTACAAAGTGGTTTGTAATGTGGGATTCCAGCAACTCTTAATGAAACAGTCCATGACCAGCAGCAATGGTCACACTGAAGGCCAGTTAATTACTCAGATGTACACGAGGTACAATGAGATATTAAAAAATCTTGTATCTTTAAAGTACACCTATGTTATTTTCTGCGTAATATATATGCCAAAGTGGCAAATTTACCACAATATCTTTTCTTCCAAATATATGGATGGTATAAATTAGATGCAAAACTACTTTTTAGTGATTGATCAAAGGCAGAATATTTACTAAGGAAAAGCCAGCCAAATGCAAAGAACTTCTCCTCATTTAACTCCTGGCTGATGTTATTGCCTGCATTATTCCCCTTGGAAAAGAAAACATTTTGGAAGTGTACAAATTTGCAAATTCTGATGTCTTGGCACTCTTTGTCAGTCCAGTGGGAATGCCAGTGCTGAGTGCCGATGGGCCAATAAAACATTTTGGCACTGAAGGCCACCAACATAGTTAAAGTGTTAAGTTCCACACAATATTAATGAAGATTTTTTTCCCCAGTGGAATGTGGCCTTAGTGAACAGGTGCCCTGAAAAGTTAAACCATGTGTTAAGTTTGTAATTCGCTGGGAATCAGGAATTATACAGAAGGGAGACACAGGTAAAACTCTGAAAGGTACACGTTATTTGCTCATACCTTCCTGGCTCCATGCCTTGCAAATCACCTGACCAGCTCTCTCAAAGGGCTAACCTCCCAACTACATACATCACGCCATGATCCTGTGAAAGTAAGACAACTACTGCATGCTATCATAACAAGGTGTAGAGCTAGATGAACACAGCAGGCCAAGCAGCATCAGAGGAGCAGGAAGGCTGACGTTGCTGGCCTAGACCCTTCTTCAGAAATGGGGGAGGGGAAGGGGGTTCTGAAATAAATAGGGAGAGAGGGAGAGGCGGATAGAAGATGGATAGAGGAGAAGATAGATGGAGAGGAGACAGACAGGTCAAAGAGGCAGGGATGGAGCCAGTAAAGATGAATGTAGGTGGGGAGGTAGGGAGGAGATAGGTCAGTCCAGGGAGGATGGACAGGTCAAGGGGGCGGGATGAGGTTAGTGGGTAGGAGATTGGGGTGCGGCTTGAGGTAGGATGGAGGGGATAGGTGGAAGGAAGGACAGGTTAGGGAGGCGGGGACGAGCTGGGCTGGTTTTGGAATGCGGTAGGGGGAGGGGAGATTTTGAAGCTTGTGAAGTCCACATTGATACCATTGGCCTGCAAGGTTCCCAAGCGGAATATGAGTTGCTGTTTCTGCAACCTTTGGGTGGCATCGTTGTGGCACTGCAGGAGGCCCAGGATGGACATGTCGTCTGCGGAATGGGAGGGGGAGTTGAAATGGTTCGCGACTGGGAAGTGCCATTGTTTAGTGCAAACCGAGTGTTAGGTGTTCTGCAATGCGGTCCCCAAGCCTCCGCTTGGTCTCCCCGATGTAGAGGAGGCCACAACGGGAACAGCGGATGCAGTATACCACATTAGCAGATGTGCAGGTGAACATCTGCTTGATGTGGAAAGTCTTCCTGGGGCCTGGGATGGGGGTGAGGGGTGAGGTGTGGGGGCAGGTGTAGCACTTCCTGCGGTTGCAGGGAAAAGTGCCGGGTGTGGTGGGGCTGGAGGGGAGCGTGGAGCGGATAAGGGAGTCATGGAGAGAGTGGTCTTTCCAGAAGGCAGATAAGGGTGGGGAGGGAAAAATGTGTTTGGTGGTGGGGTGGGATTGCAGATGGCGGAAGTGTCGGAGGATGATGCGTTGGATCCGGAGGTTGGTGGGGTGGTATGTGAGGACGAGGGGGATTCTGTTTTGGTTTTTATTGCAGGGAGGGAGTGTGAGGGATGAGTTGCGGGAAATGCGGGAGACACAGTCGAGGGCGTTCTCGACCACTGAGGGGGGGAAGTTGCGGTCCTTGAAAAACGAGGACATCTGAGATGTACGGGAGTGGAATGCCTCATCCTGGGAGCAGATGCGGCGGAGGCGAAGGAATTGAGAAAAGAGGATGGCATTTTTGCAGGAAAGTGGGTGGGAGGAGGTGTATTTTAGGTAGCTGTGGGAGGCGGTGGGCTTGAAATGGATATCGGTTTCTAGGTGGTTGCCGGAGAGGGAGACAGAGAGGCCAGGAAGGAGATGGAGAGGTATTAGAGATGGTCCAGGTGAACTTCAGGTTGGGGTGGAAGGTGTTGGTGAAGTGGATGAACTGTTCGAGCTCCTCGTGGGAGCACGAGGCGGCGCCGATACAGTCATCAATGTAACGGAGGAAGAGGTGGGGTTTAGGGCCAGTGTAGGTACAGAAGAGGGATTATTCCACGTAACCTACAAAGAGGCAGGCATAGCTTGGGCCCACGCGGGTACCCATGGCCACCCCCTTTGTCTGTAGGAAGTGGGATATGTTCTGAATGTAGACATTGTCATGGTTGGGGCCAAATTGGGAAGGCCTGAATGTGGACTGTAGTCCATTGGGGATGATCTGGTTCTGTAGGCAGGCACTAAGAAAGGTGATGTGGCTGTCGTACCTGGTTTGCTTCAGGACATCGTCGAGCAGTTTCAAGGCCGAAGAGATTACGAGAGAGTTGCGGGCTGACGTCAGCCTTCCTGCTCCTCTGATGCTGCTTGGCCTGCTGTGTTCATCCAGCTCTACACCTTGTGATCTCAGATTCTCCAGCATCTGCAGTTCCTACTATCTCTGCATGCTGTCATACTGAGCAATCCCAAAATCATTTCTCAAACTTACCAAATGTGATCTTCAGAATATTATGCATGTTCACAGGTGTTAGTAAGTGCAGCTTATTGGAATTGATTTTCGAAACAAACTCGTTAATGTGCTCTGTTTACAGTGTAGCAAGAAGCTCAAAAGACATGTAATTTAACCACTCAGATGTGTTTTAAATGTTTAAAACATTTACAAGGATGTTGCCGAGACTGGAGGGTTTGAGCTGAATAGGGGGAGGCTGAATAGACTGGGGCTTGTTGCCCCTGGAACATTGGAGACTGAAGGGTGGCTCTTTCAAGGTTTATAAAATCATAAGGAGCATGGAAAGGGTGAATAGCCAAGGTCTTTTTCCTCAGGTATGGGAGTCCAAAACTAGAGGACATAAATGAGAGGGGAAAGATTTAAAGAGGGCCTGAGGGGTAACCTTTTCATGCAGAGGGTGGTGCGTGTATGGAGCAAGCTTCCAAGAGGAAGTGGTAGAGTCGGTTACAATTCAACATTTAAAAAGCAAGTGGATAGGTACATGAATAGGAAACGTTTAGAGGAGCAAATGGGACTCGGTCAGATTGGGATGTCTGGTTGCCGCCGACAAGTTGGACTGAAGGGTCTGTTTCCATGCTGGATGACTCTATGTCTGAATAAGTTAGTTAAAATAACTACAATATACTTAAATTTTGAGACAAAGCTACATTTACTACATACATGAATAATTGCAATCAACATTCTCTTGACAATTAAGTTGACTCTGTCACCTTGTAGCATTTTTGCATTAACTGTATTTATACACAATTGTCGCTGAGCATTTAAACTGGATACTGGTGAAAAAAACATTAATGATCTTCCAGTAGCAAGCTTGTTTCAAGTGGGAAGAAAGTGTCAGATTGCAAATGAGCGTGCAAATTAAATAAACAGGAGTTTTGACTTGGTTCAGTACATTTTAAATCCACTCAATAAATGCAGGTTGTTGTTGAAATTCTATGTTTATTACGACACATCTCTGGAGCAGGTGGGACTTGAACCCAGACGTCCTAGCTTACTGTGAAACAAAATCCTTTAAGAGGTATATTGTAAGTTTTTACATATAAGCCTTTGTTCAGTTTGTATGATAGATTAATCAGCTAAGACTAATTGACTACTAATTATTATAATAGATTACCTAATCTAATTTACTTTGTTTAATGGTTAAAAAAAATCAATAGATTACTGCAGTATTTTTATTTTCTTGGTTGTATTTGCTCTTTGCCATGTGTTGCTTTTCAAGACTTATAAATACAACTGTTTGACTTTCAATGCGCAGTTTCTTGGTCAAGTACTCAACATTGAATATTTGATCTAGGAATGGGTTTTAATGGAGGTGGGGTGGCACGGTGGCTTATTGGTTATCACTGCTGCATCATAGCGCCAGGGTCCCAGGTTCAATTTCACCCTGGGCAACTGTCTGTGTGGCGTTTGAACATTCTCCCCACGTCTGTGTGGGTTTCCTGCAGGTGTTCTGGTTTCCTCTCATAGTCCACAAAGATGTGCACATTAGGTGGATTGGCCATAGGAAAGGCAGGGTTACAGGGATAGGGTAGGGGTAGTAGGTCTGGATGGGATGCTCTTCAGAGGATCGATGTGAACTCGATGGCCGAATGGCCTGCTTCCACATTGTAGGGATTCTGTGATTCTATGGTTTGGATAGTACTTGTGACCAACCCCTTCATTGGAAGTGAAGGATTTGAATTCAAGCCCGAGCGTTTGTGCACATGCTCTCATTGGTGTCATGACTTCAAAATAATAAGCTGGCTCAATCACTTTTCAATTATGATTTTTGCTTAAACATTGTAGCATCTGGTGATGTGTTTTTCTGCATGCCGTATGCAATATAGTTCTTTTAAAAAAAACCAATGGTTGAATAAAGTTGGTATTAACAGCTGGTTTTTATTTATCGTGACATTTGCGTCTTTGGCTGGATTGACCCCCTATTTATAATGCTACTAAAATTAATATCCAAACCACATCTATTAATGTGCCAGCGCCCAAACCACTTCTATCAGTGCTATTTTCAAACAATTTTTTAAATTTTAAAGCTACAATTCTAAATTATTTAATTTTTTTAAAAGACTGAATTGTATCTATTAGATATATATTGGAGGTGAAAATCTACTTTTAAAACAGTGTTGTACTAGATTTTCAGATTTTTAAAAATCTTGTTCCAGATTTTGGATCGGAAAAATAGTGAGATTGAGGAGCTGAAGACACTGTATAGAAACAAGCAAAAGGAAGCAGAAGAGGTGAATAAGAAGCTGGAAAAGAGAGGTAATCCAAAGTCAAAGTTGCTGCTGCCATAATATTATGCTCTTTTTGCAGCATTTCTAAACCCTGAGTTGGAATTTTTATGCATGAGTGAAAATGCAGGGAAGGATATTTCTTACAAATAGACTGTCAAAGCTTGAGAATTAATATTTTAAAATGTCAGATTGACAGTCCTGACAGGGACTGTCTGGCCATAAAGGAATGGCTCCTCAATCCCCTTTTCTACGTGAATCCTATGATCTTTCGTGGGAAGTAGTCAGCTGTACGTTCAGGTGGTATTAAACAGTTTCTTTGTTGTCTGTTTTCACTTTTAATTTTGAATCACATTCTTGCACCCATTATATAATTTAGTATTACTGTTCGCCAAGGCAGAGCTGTATTGTCCTGCTCTAGAATTTTTACAGCCACTGAGTTCCCCTTGTAGGTGTTTGTGTGGGTTGCTGAGGGAGGTGCTGGGGAGAGAGAGTTGTCTAAACTACCCCAATCTGAAATCATTTACGACAAAGCTATTGCTGGAAGTTCTGTAGATTAACAGTTAGCCTGATTGTCAAACTAATAATAACCAGCAGGAAATGACTTTTATTTCCTCTTCTGCTTCTGTTTTATGTTTTGCAGGATGAAAGTATCATGTTACAATGTTAATTGAATCTCTTGCATTATGTTTTTGTTGTAGTTGTGATTTTTAAACAAATTTGGCTGGTGAATGCTAATCAACAAACTTCAACCTGTTGATGAGTGATAGGATCCTCAGTGAAAGGCTAAGTTTCTAAATTTTTTTTGCAAGATTAACAAAGTTGAATCTTTACTGGAGTACTACCAGATCGTAGTTATATCTTCAAAAACTTTGATTCATATAAAAATTTAATTTCTTCTCATATAAACATATTTTTGGAACCCCACAATAAACCTTGGTTTTAATCTTTACACTTCATTACAGTGACATTTGGCATGAAGTAAACTTCAGTATTGTGCTTGTGATGTAAGGGTAGAAATCCCAAAACAAAATTTAACTAGTTCTCTGTGGCCTTCATTGACTATTTTTTGGTTTATATAGCAATGAAAAGAATATGCATTTATGTTGTGAGTTTAACGTATTAAATACCCAAAGGTGCTTCACAGGAGTGTATACATTATGATCTGGCTCCAAACTTGAATGGGTTTATTGCCTGACTCTGAAACTTCTAATATGCTCTTAACCTAATTGATGAACACCTGAATATTACACACACAATACCGGGTTATTATTACTTACATGATTTCACTATAACAATGGCAGTGTAATGAGAATTTGGAATAGTGCTTGGCATGTGTTACTGTCAAACTGATTGAAAGCAAACTTTACAGCAGGTGGATCTCCCAACATTTTTTTCTCTTGTTATTCCTCTCATCTCCCTTTTTTTTAAAGCCTCAGCACCTGCAGCTGAGGATATGGGTGATCTGGTGGGAGATGTACCTCACCAGGCTGAGTCTTCCGTTACCTCATGACTGACTGTCCAGTGGCCGAACTGGCTATCATTGCAAGTCAAAAGTAGTTAATGTTGGGCTGAACTCCAAATCCTCTGAATTGGAGTTTGATCGGCCTGTCCTACCTGCTTTTTGTTCTTAGTTTGTTAAATGTTCAATCTATGGGCTCATTATAAACGCACTTGGTTACTTAGGACATGAGGAGTGGTGCTGATTTGGTACAGCAATTGTTGATGCTGAATCCTAAAATTCAAATTTAAAATAAAAGGTAATTTTACTTAAAAGACAACACAGCATCAACATAAATATCATCACAGGTATTTGACAAAAATTGAATGCATGTTAAAATGCTGCTGCAAATTTCTGCCCAGAATGTATTCCACCATGTGGTAAGAAGAGTCTCATAGACCAGACCAGACCAGACCAGACCAGACCCCCTCAAGATATTTTAAGAAGGTAGCCTAGACCCTAATTTTCTTATTTTTAACAGTAAATGTGAAGTGCCTGTTCCAGATGCCATGAGACTGGTCAAACTACTCAAAGTTAAGCAAAACACCATTTATTTAAACACTTTGGTTAAAATACAACCAAAGAAATAGGAATTTAGAGTAATAACTTTATTGGAAAACTTATCAGAATAATAGATACAGTAACTATTACGAATTAACTGTTGCTTCCATAAGTTTTCAGTGAGGGGGTTTCACTAGTAATACAGGTAAATTAACACAAGTAGAAAATGGGACCAGATGCACTCATACTGCATATAAGAGGTCAATTCTGGGGTACATTGCTTTCAGCATTGCTTTATCTAACATATTCGATCCTTTACTCCTATGTTTTGCAGTTCAGAGTTTGGTTCGTGAATCACAGATTATTCGAGAAAGTAAAGAGAAGCAGATTACTGAGTTGAAGAAGATGGCTGAGCAGAGTGCTGATTCCTTAAAAAATGACTGGGAAAGAAAGGTAAGGGGTTTAAAACATTTGAAGATTTGAGTTGATTTCCCCATACTATTCTAATCAGTTACACCTGTGTTTTTAAAAATTATTTTTACCTCCGATCTATAGGTAAAGTTTCTGGGTTTGTGATTGGGGGAGAATGTGTCTCTTGATGTAGGCTGTGATAATTTCCAAATGCGCTCAGTTTATTGATGTCTGTAAAATAACCCATGAATTCTAGCTTGATATTTTTATACAAAGGGAAAAATACAAGTGGGTTTCTCCGTTCAAATCCACAACTTCTGCAGGTATTTCTTTCCTCTGAAATTTGACAGAAATGTGGATGGAAATTTTAAGTTAGAAGATTTGAAAAATTGGGAGTCAATGAAGGTGATCAAGTGATGGGTGAAGGGCACTTATTGGAAGTTGGAATAGTAGAGTTTGAATAAACTGATGTGTAGACAATTGAAAAGTGATGCCAAAGTGGCAAACCATCTGATCTTACCTGAAACTAGCCAAAAAGGTGGATGGAATTCGTGACAAGTATTTGGATGGTCGCTTTGAATTGTGGCTTGTCAAATAATTAGTGGAAAGTGGGCTGAGAACAGTCATAGAGGAGTGGTCAAAACAGTTGGTGGAAAGAAAGAATGGGAGCAATAACATATATATATGTGGATGAGAAAGAGGAGTGGTGGAGTGTGAAAGAGAGATCTTTGTGAAATCTTTGTAGCAGTTATGCAAAGATAGAAAGAAAAGCCATCGTAGGTAATAAGACCATAAGAAATAGGAATAGGAACAGGAGTAGGCCATTTGGCCCCTTGAGCCTGTTCCACCATTCAATAGGATCACAGCTGATTCAACACTGTTCATGCCCACTTTCCTGCCCTTTCCTCATAACCCTTGCTTTCTGTACTGTTGAAGAATCTATCTTATCTTAACCTTAAATGCACACAAGGACTCTGCCCCCACAGCCCTCTGTGTCAAGGAGTTCCAAAGACACTCAACCCTCTGAGAGAAGAAATTCCTCCATCTCAGACTTAAATAACACCCTTTATTTTGAGACTCAGCCCACTGGTCCTACACTCCCCTAATGCGAAACATCCTGTCAATACCCATAAGAATCCCATAATTTTCAATGAGATCACTTCTCATTCGTCTAAATTGCAATGAGTAGAGTCCCAACCTGTTTAACTTTTGCTTATAAGACAATGTACAGTTGACCTTGTATGGTTGCAGTAAGACTTTCCTACTCTTATACTCCAACCCCCTTGAAATAAGGGCCAACATTTCATTAGCCTTCCAGATTACCTGCTGTACCTGGTGCTAGGTTTCTGTGCCTCATGTACAAATACCCTCAAGTCCCTTTGTGTTGCAGTTTTCTGCAGCTTTTCTCCATTTAGTTAATACTCTGTTCTTTTGTTATCCTTTCTAAAATGAACAATTGCGCATTTGCCGACATTATACTCCATTTGCCAACCTAATTTTGTTTTGTCTGCATATTTTAGCTACAGATAGCCAGAATCACTTAGGTATGTGGAACAAAGTAAATACGGTCCTAATGAATTGGAAGAAAGTGAAGAGATGTTGGAGAAGGATGATGTGTCACGGAGATGTACAGCACAGAAGCAGACCCTTGGGTCCAACTCATCCATACCGACCAGATTTCTTAAATGAATCTAGCCCCATTTGCCAGCATTTGGCCCATATCCCTCTAAAACCCTCATATTCATGTACCCATCCAGATACTTTTTAAATATTATAATTGTACCAGGCTTCACCACTTCCTCTGGCAGCTCATTCCATACAAGCATCACCCTCTGTTTGAAAAAATTGTCCCTTTGGTCCCTTGTAAATCTTTCCCCTTTCATCTTAAAACTACACCCTCTATTTTTGGACTCCCCCACCCCAGGCAGAAGACCTTTGTCTAATTACCCTATGTATGTCAACCATGCTGAAGGCAGCAAAGAAGATGGGGATGATTTGCAGTTACTAAGAGCGCCATCCGTGTCTTGAGTTAAGACCATTCAAACTCCGTAGCAAGAATAGAAACCAGATTAGAGAAATTAAGAAAGATGTTATGGGAAATGTGCACAGTTTGTTAGGTGCCAGCATGTTTAACTGGTTTAGAAAGGATGGAGAGGGCATAGTCATTTGCAAGGATGCAGGGAACTTATAAGCAGTGGATTGTTTAAAAAAAGACAAAGTCGTATGACACTTGAGAAAAGGAAACAGTTTACAATGTCAGCTACCATGGGAACAAGGAAGTGCAGTTGGGTATCCAGCAGTTTATTTGGAACAGGATTAGTGGAGGGGGAGGTGGCTGTCATGGACAGTGTGTGAAATAAGTTATGAAAGAAGGTATTGAAAGTTGTCGGTTCAAGGCTTGACCTCAATCTAGCTGTCCGGAATCAGCAAGCTTCTTACAGTTGTAGAATAGGAGAGATTGGCTTTAGAAGAAAAGACATCTAGGAGATATCTTTGTCCTTCAGGGCGCTCCTGAAGTAGCGATTAATTTTGTTGGGAGAAGAGTTGCATGCAACAAACAAGGGACCCTTGAACTTGAAGGAGGAAAGTCAGGGACCATGTCAGTGGAAGGACATGAATGACAGAAAAGAAAGATTTTACTGGTAATGTGGATATCAAAAATTGCAGTGATGATGTGGTTTGAGCAAATTAGATTATATGGTGTTCGTTCACTCACTTTTTATTTTCTAAATTTATTTGTTCATGGGATGTGTGTGGTGCTCCCTTGTGGGACTTTGTGCATAGGCTGCTTAATTCCTTTGCGCACATAACAACAGTGACTATATTTCAAAGTAATCCATATCACGGATACATTCCAAAAATGTAATAAGGTGCTAAGTAAATGCATGAGCTTGTTGCTTTCTTTTTCCCTTGCTCTATCTGCAGTTCGCAATATAAGCTTTCATTCATTTGTTCATATTAATTTGTCACTGGTCTCTTCTGTAAGCAAACATGTGTCCCACTCAGTCACCTTACTGTCTACGACTGAAATTTGACCTTAATCTTCTAGTCTTTAGATAGCTGAAGATCCTTTGTTTCCTGAAAGTTGCTCAGAAGTCAGGAAAATGATACTGACCTGGATGGGAACTTTTGACCAGGCTGATGGTGTCTGGTGCCGTGGTCTCATCTGCCAATCCTGAGGAAAGACAACATTCCTCCTCTCCACCAAGACAACATTCCTCCTCTCCACCAAGACAACTGACTACACAGCAATCTGGAGCTCTGAAAAATCTTCAACTCTGCAATCGAATTGGATGCTTCAGAGCATTCTGACACGCTTAATATATTACCAAAAATAATTGAAGGATAAAACATTCTCTAATTCTTGGCTAGCTACAAATGCACCTCAAAACGACTGTATCCCTCCAAATACTGATTTTCTCCCCCACCCCCACCGCCGATTTACCCTGACGCCTGAGCCAACCCAGTCCCTCAATTTTCTACCCACCAACTATACTTCTCCATTGACCTGCCCCCTGCAACCTGTAGCCACTGACTTGGCTAATTATTCCCTTACTCACCTCACACCCTACCCCCAATTCACATGGCACTCTACTCCCTCATTCAACTTGTAACCTCTCTCAGTAGCTGTCAAAAGTGATACTGGGACCTTTAAACATGGCTTTTTTTAAATCCATTATGAATGTAGCCATTGTTGGCAGGATCAGCCCCAGTTACCCTTGAAAAGGTGGTGCCGAGCTGCTGCTTTGAACCATTGCAATCTGAGTGCTATACGTAAATCTGCAACACCGCTAGAAGAGAGTGTTCCTAGATTTTGATCCAGTGAAACTGAAGGAACAACAATTTATTTTCAAGTCAATGTGGTGAATCACTTGCAGGGGAACTTGAAGCGGTGGTGTTTCCATGTATATGCAGCCCTTATCCTTCTACATGGTAGTGGACATGGGTTTGGAAGGTACTGTCTAAGGAGCCTTGGTGAATTTCTGCAGTGCACCTTATAGAAAGTACACACTGCTGCTAATGAGCATCAGTGGTGGAGGGAGTGAATGCTTGTGAATGTGGTGCCAATTGAATAGGCTGCTTTGTTCCAGATGGTGTCAGTCTTCTTGAGTGCTGTTAGAGGTACAGTCATCCAGGCAAGTGTGGAGTATTCCATCACACTCCTAATTTGTGCCTTTGGGCATTTAGAACGTGAATCTGATGTTGTAGTGACCACGTTTATATAGCAAGTCCAGTTCAGTTTTTGGTCCACTGATAATCTCCCAGGTTGTTGATAGTGAGGTATTCAGTGATGATAATGCCTTTGAATAACAAGAGATGAAGGTTAGATTCTCTCTTGTTAGAGAAATGGATACGGCTTTACAAATAATGGTGTATGGTTTCAGTGATGACCCAGTATGCTGCTGCCTGAATGGTTTGCTAGACCACTTTTTTTTCTAAAGCCTTCTAGCTGGGAAGTCTTGCCAGAAAATGCCTACAAAGGGTATTAGACACCTATTTGATTGATTTCAGCTGGAAATTAACATTCTGACCCAAATCAGACTATTTGAGCTTTATCTTTACTGCATGATCATTCTGGATTATGTGAAATGCATATTATGAAATTGCACAAGATTACAATCTCCCAGATGGTCAACTGCTGTACCTTCTGGTGAGATGAGGCTAGTTGTAAGACAACATTTGGGTTTCCTTTACCTAAAAATTAAGAAAATTAGATGCATTCCTGTATATGTGCACTTTCTGATTTGTCCATGTGGTGTTTGCTTTCACTAGATGCTCTAAGCACATTCAAGCAAAGATCTTGCAACGTCTTCTCCCATGAGCCTAAACATTTTGGAAAAATTTCCACACACCACACAGGAATAAGTCAGAAACCAATTTCATCCTGTAGAGTGCTTGGCACAAGTCTTTCATTTTATATGTGAGAAGCTAGATATATGGACTCAGGCTGCAGATCAGCCGTGATCTCACTGAATGGCGGAAGAGGCTTGAAGAACTGAATGGCCTATTCCTGTTCCTATGTTCACTTATTTGTAAAATTTCCTCCAATCTGAATTAATGTAATACTTTAAATGTAGGCATTAGAAATATTTTAATATCTGTATTTCATTGTAGGATGGTGATGGAAAAAGCAGTATCTGAATGTCACTGTTGTAGTGGTGTTTCAAAGATGCTGAACATTTGATCCTCAATTTTCTTTTGCAAGCTTCACCAGTAACTTCAATGTTTTTTGTATTCTTGGCAGGCATGCAGACCTGTTGTGATTTGTTTGTGTAGCCACATCTATCCTCAAGAGACCACAGGTTGCTTTCTGCATTAGCTATCCAATGATTAGATTCGAGGGACAGTTATAAAGCTGTTTTTTTGTTGTTGCTAAAAATAATGATCAGATTCAGTGAATAACTATTTCCAGGTTCTCTTGATATATTTCTATATATATATATTGCAGTTACACAATATTGTAGCAGAACTAGAGCAAGAGAAGTTTGAACTACAGAAGAAACACACAGAGAATATTCAGGAAATCCTTAATAATACCAACTCACGCCTTAGTAAAATGGAGACAGAATATGCCACTCAGACAAAGACCACTGTAAGTAACTTTGCCAACTTAATTATTTTTTTCTTAATGTTTCATTAACAGTACATTTAATATGGAAGCATTTGCCATTATTCAATAATAAAGTTAATACAATAACGCTGCAGCAATACGGTTACAGTTCTAAAGCTTCCTGTGTGATTCCATTAACACTATAACATTCATTAGCACTGTCATAGAAGCATAGAAAGCTTCAAAATAGTGGTGTTCTTAGAAATTGTGGATATTAGGAGTTGTGGGTGTGGGCGCACAATTTAAACACGTCAGCACATGAGATGTAAGGTGTATGATTTATATATATTTTAATTTATTTTTGAGTTTGGATTTTGCACGAGTAGCATATGGGTTTTTGTCTCTGTGTGTATGAAGGGGTCTAATGATTAACGTGTAAGTATTTTTATAGCCATGATGATTTATTTTTAATTTGGCATGAGAGAGACTTCTTGGAGAGTGATAGGTTTTTTTTGGGAGAATTTTTACAAGCGAACTAAGTGAACAATGTAATGCTTAAGCTTCGGTTAGAACATTCCAGAGTGGATTTCTTTTCAGCTTGGGGAAACACCCGTAGCTTAAAGAAATCCTTTTTGATGGCAGTTTTACAGTTGTCTTGGTAGAAGCTAGGCATGTGAAACAGTTGCATCTAAAGCTGAGAAATAGATTAGAATAGTTAAGAAATATGTCTCCTTCGTATAATGAGATTAGTTTTGAAGTTCCAGAACAGCAGTGTTTGCTTCAAACTGTGAAGGGGTTATTTGAAACTGAGAAAGGCCATGCTCACTTATATGAAGGTTCAAGGAAGAAGCTATCAGATTCTCAGGACTGGGGATTTAAGTATCTGTTAAGACAAACCCTATACGTGATAGAGGAGAGAAGTCCCTCTGAGTAACGTAAAGGGTACTATTGAGATTAATAGACTGCAACATGTGTTGTATATGTTTCAAAATCTTTAAAGCTGTGTTATCTGTAAATAGATTGTGAGCTGGATGAACACGGCAGGCCAAGCAGCATCAAAGGAGCAGGAAAGCTTGACGATTCGGGCCTAGACCCTTCATCAGAAATGGGGGAGGGGAAGGGGGTTCTGAAATAAATTGGGAGAGAGGGGGAGGCGGATAGAAGATGGATAGAGGAGAAGATAGGTGGAGAGGAGACAGACAGGTCAAAGAGGCGGGGATGGAGCCAGTAAAGGTGAGTGTAGGTGGGAAGGTAGGGAGGAGATAGGTCAGTCCAGGGAGGATGGACAGGTCAAGGGGGCGGGATGAGGTTAGTAGATAGGAGATGGGGGTGCAGCTTGAGGTGGGAGGAGGGGATAGGTGAGAGGAAGAACAGGTTAGGGAGGCAGGGACGAACTGGGCTGGTTTTGGGATGCGGGAGGGGAGATTTTGAAGCTTGTGAAATCTCACCCACTCCAACCTCTCACCCGCAGAACGTGCAGCCCTCCGCTCCGTCCGCTCCAATCCCAACCTCACCATAAAACCTGCGGACAAGGAAGGCGCAGTTGTAGTATGGCGCACTGACCTCTACATCGCTGAGGCCAGGTGGCAACTCTCCGATACTTCCTCCTACCGCCCCCTGGATCATGACCCCACCCCTGACCACCAAACCATCATCTTCCAAACTATCCACAACCTCATCACCTCAGGTGACCTCCCATCCACAGCCTCCAACCTCATCGTTCCCCAACCCCGCACCGCCCACTTCTATCTCCTTCCCAAAATCCACAAACCTGACTGCCTTGGTCAACCCATCGTCTCCGCCTGCTCCTGCCCCACCGAACTTATCTCCACCTATCTGGACTCCATTTTCTCCCCCTTGGTCCAGGAACTCTCTACCTACGTCCGTGACACCACCCAAGCCCTCCACCTCCTCCAGAATTTCCAATTCCCCGGTCCCCAACACCTCATTTTTACTATGGACATCCAGTCCCTATACACCTGCATTCCCCATGCAGATGGCCTAAAGGCCCTCCGCTTCTTCCTGTCCCGCAGGCCCGACCAGTCCCCCTCCATTGACACCCTCATCCACTTAGCCGAACTCGTCCTCACCCTCAACAACTTCTGTTTCAATTCTTCCCACTTCCTACAGACAAAGGGGGTGGCCATGGGTACCCGCATGGGCCCAAGCTATGCCTGCCTCTTTGTAGGTTACGTGGAACAATCCCTCTTCCGTACCTACACTGGCCCTAAACCCCACCTCTTCCTCCATTACATTGATGACTGTATCAGCGCCGCCTCGTGCTCCCACGAGGAGCTCGAACAGTTCATCCACTTCACCAATACCTTCCACCCCAACCTTAAGTTCACCTGGACCATCTCTAACACCTCTCTCTCCTTCCTGGACCTCTCTGTCTCCATCTCGGGTAACCACCTAAAAACCGATATCCATTTCAAGCCCACCGACTCCCACAGCTACCTAGAATACACCTCCTCCCACCCACCTTCCTGCAAAAATGCCATCCCCTTTTCCCAATTCCTTCGCCTCTGCCGCATCTGCTCCCAGGATGAGACATTCCACTCCTGTACATCTCAGATGTCCTCGTTGTTCAACTCAGATGTCTGCAACTTCCCCCCCTCAGTGGTCGAGAACGCCCTCGACCGTGTCTCCCGCATTTCCTGCAACTCATCCCTCACACCTCGTCCCCGCAATAACAACCAAAACAGAATCCCCCTCGTCCTCACGTACCATCCCACCAACCTCCGGATCCAATGCACCTCCGACACTTCCGCCATCTGCAATCCGACCCCACCACCAAAGACGTTTTCCCTCCCTACCCTTATCTGCTTTCCGGAGGGACCACTCTCTCCGTGACTCCCTTGTCCACTCCACACTCCCCTCCAGCCCCACCACTCCCGGCACTTTTTCCTGCAACCACAGGAAGTGCTACACCTGCCCCCACACCTCCTCCCTCACCCCCATCCCAGGCCCCAAGAAGACTTTCTACATCAAGCAGATGTTCATCTGCTAATGTGTAATACTGCATCGCTGTACCCGTTGTGGCCTCCTCTACATCGGGGAAACCAAGCGGAGGCTTGGGGACCGCTTTGCAGAACACCTACGCTCGGTTCACACTAAACAACTGCACTTCCCAGTCGCGAACCATTTCAACTCCCCCTCCCATTCCGCAGACGACATGTCCATCCTGGGCCTCCTGCAGTGCCACAACAATGCCACCTGAAGGCTGTAGGAACAGCAACTCATATTCCACTTGGGAACCCTGCAGCCCAATGGTATCAATGTGGATTTCACAAGCTTCAAAATCTCCCCTCCCCCTACTGCATCCCAAAACCAGCCCAGCTCGTCCCCGCCTCCCTAACCTGTTCTTCCTCTCACCTATCCCCTTTTCCCAGCTCAAGCCGCATCCCCATTTCCTACCTACTGACCTCATCCCACCCCCTTGACCTGTCCGTCCCCCCTGAACTGACCTATCTCCTCACTACCTCCCCACCTACACTCACCTTTACTGGCTCCATCCCCACTTTTTTGACTTGTCTGTCTCCTCTCCACCTATCTTCTCCTCTATCCATCTTCTATCTGCCTCCCCCTCTCTCCCTATTTATTTCAGAACTCCCTTCCCCTCCCCCATTTCTGATGAAGGGTCTAGGCCTGAAACGTCAAGCTTTCCTGCTCCTCTGATGCTGCTTGGCCTGCTGTGTTCATCCAGCTCTACACCTTGTTATCTCGGATTCTCCAGCGTCTGCAGTTCCTATTATTTGTAAATAGTTTGGTTTATTCTAGTCTATCCTCATTTCTTTTGTGTAATGAACTTTTGTTTTATTGTTAAAACCAAATCTGCAGCATTGCATGTTTGTGTTTCAGTGGAAGACCGACTTGTCAAAGTCAAAAATAAATGATGTATAGAACCATATATTAATCTGGGATCTGACTTGGGGTGGGGAAGAGAGGAGAATGCTGTGGCCATCTCCCTTTTCCTAATCCTTACATAATAGTAGTTTCCAGATTTGCAATATGGGTTCACAACATTGCAATGTGTAGAAGCCTTGGTAAATTAAAAGAAAGCATTATCTTTTAAAGTTCCATAATTTTGAAATGAATGACTTCTTAAAGTCAGAAAATATAATGAATGAAGGAGAATCCACAAATTATGAATTGGAGGGAGAAACATTGGGAAATTCAACATTAGATAGAGAATGATCTCAATAAATCATTGCTGATTAATTTAATAATTTTCTGTGTAAAGAGCACGTTTGGAACTTGGGTGCTGACAGTAATGACAGATATGATGAGCCTGAAGTGAAATCACTGCCATCACTTACTGTGTTAAGTGTTTTCTTCCCTTTCATAAGTCAATTAAGGTGCACTGTGATGTGGGTTGATTGATCTGACATAGAATAGTAAACTGTATATGTAATTCAAATTATTTTGTTAGTGTGAATAACTAATCAGTGACTTTTGATTTCTGTATTTTTGTGGATATTTTGTAAAATGGGAGTTGATTAGTCCAGAGAGTAAAGATGCAGACTTTGTTGCATGATTCAATGAGCATAGTATTGGAAAAAAATTAGCATGCAGCACTTGTCATGCCTTACTTAAAATAAGCAAGGATTAAACATTTCCTGACAGTAGGCCTGAATTTACACCCATCAAAAGCAGAATGAATCCACTGCGCTGCTTAGGATTTAATAATTAAACACTGCGGAGTTCAGGGAATGCTTTAAGATGAAAGAGCATCCACTCACTGTAGATTAGATTGTTGTTCAGACTAACTTTATTGCCTTCATGAAAGAAAATCCAAGTTGTTGATGCACAAAATCAGTGTGAATAGAGTAGCATTAATGAAATGCTGTATCATATTTGTGCACAAGAATAAAGATCCTTGAATTTATTGAGATTTGACTCATGCATACCCAGACCTGACACCTGCACTCTGCCCCTCAACCAGTGCTAAGCACATGCCACTTCCTGCTACCCCCTCTTGCACCTTACTCACCTGCCCTGTCAGCCAGTAAATCATGGGCTGATCTGATTGTGACCTTAACTCCACTTTTCTGTATATTGCCCATAACCCAGAATTTTTTGTGAATCAAAAATCTGTCTAACTTGGCTTTGAATATATTCATTGATCCAGTCTCTGCTGCTGTCTGTGGAAGAGAATTTCAAAGATTCATGACCCTCTGAGTGAAGAAATTCCTCCTTGTCTCAGTTTTAAATGGAAGACCTCTAATTTTTGAGCTCTGCCTCTTAATTTTAGATTACTCCATAAGGGGAAAAATGCTCTCAGTATCCACCTGGCCAAGTCCCTCAAACCTTGAAATCTTATGTTTCGATGAGATCACCTTTCATCTAAACTCGATGGGTACGGACCTAACTTCCTCAATTTTTCCTCACAAGACAACGCCTTCATCCGAGGAATCAACCTAGTGACTAAACCTTCTCTGAACTGATCCCAATGAGTCATTTGGAAGCAAGTTAAAATAAATTAAAAGAAGTATGCGTGTGTGAATAGTACAGAGGATTGTAGGTAAGAAAGGAAGTGACACAAGCATGGAACACCAGTAGAACAGATACCAACAGTGAGGAGACTTGACAGAGAAAAACAGGTTGATGGCACCATGCTTACCTTGTGGCATGGTGTTTGACATAACGTCAAATATTCCTTTTCTACCTTAAACCACCTCCGTTCCCCACTCCCCACACCCCTTGTACCCCATAACCATCTCAAGCTTCATGTGTACATCTCACAACACCCTGCCAAAATGAATATACAGGCTATAGCTAGGACCTGGAAGTATCAAAGTCCCTGCTGAAGCCAGATGATTGACAAGTATTGAATGGAAAGATCAGATGGTGTTCCTCAAACTTGTACTTAAAGGGAAGACAGATGGCTGGCCATGGATTAGCATTCTTGGTGAATTTAAATCAGAAGGTGCATAAAATGATCTCCCAAACAGTTACTATCATTCCTTAGTAAAGCAGATGCTTTCTGCTTCCTCCTGAAATATCTTTTGTTTTTGAAAGAATACCATTTTTCTTAAATAATATTGCAGATCTTGAAACAAGCATGATTAAAGTTAGTTACTTAGGAGGGAAATACAGTGAGCTGTTTCCTGCCTGGGTGCTTAATTGCACCATGATGGAAGAGAACTAAGCTCTGCAACAATGCCTTGGATTCAGAGGCACCATTTTACAAAGTGGCTGCTGCAGGTTATTAAAGTAGTCACGATAAGAGAAGCTATTTTTAAAATTAAAGATGCATTTTTCACCAGATGAATCCAGCAATATGATCATTGCTGTGCAATGCTGGAGCTTTTGTTTCAAAATATAAACTGGGATTGATGTGTAAGTAGAGAGTCCACTATTGGCCAAAGAAAGATGTTCTAGAAAAACGGTAACATTTGAAAATCCATGTTTCGGTTCTATCACATTTTATCTCCAGCTGAAGCAAGAGCATGATTCCCTCCTTCTGCAGTTAACAATGTAATCATACTAACTTTGCCTTTTCAGATTACCACAGGGCATCTGCTTCCTGTGAGTTTTTGGCAGTTGCCTTTTCTGCGTAATACTTGATGTATTACATTTTCAGATGGGAGTGGAAACAAGGGGCAGTTGGACTTGAGGGGCTTGTAGGATGTTGCTTTCGTGTGACTGACACTGAAACATACAAGTATTCATTATTAAATGCAATTGAGCAAGAAAGGATGCAGGAGATAGTCTGCTAAGCCCTTAATTATCAGTGTATTCACTTGATATATTGGCTGCTGTTAACCTTTGACCTTGGCACCTATGATCAGATGAAAGTAATGCTTCATGTAATAGGTTTAATTGTTCAAATAAAGCTTATTTGACAGTATCCTGTTTCAGTGGCATCAAGCTTATGTTTTCGGGGCCAGAAGTCAAAGACCAGAAAAGGTCAAACAAAAGGTTCAGCACGGCATCCCACCTCTCATTCACTTTTTAATGGTAATTGTAGTTACAGTAGTATTGAATTCTTATAGCAGAAGGAATCCTTGTAATGGAGAGCAAGGATATCTTAAATTTCAGTCAAGAGGAATGTTCATACTTGAAATAATTGTTAAAACTTAATTGCTGATTATATGGCCCCATCAAAAAATATTTTCTTTTATATACGGTATCGGCGACTAATTGATTTGGTGAAAATTCCCCGACTGTAACCACGAGTTATTGAAAACTAAACACTCCCCATAAAAACTAATTTCTTAGTCACACCGTTGGAACGTCAGGTTTTGTTGTTAATTCAGAGTCTGAAGACGTTACCATGTGGTTTAATTTACAGCTGTGTTTATTAAATACTGCTTTTTGCATTTGACAAGAGCAGATAGATTGTTTCAGAAAAAGAGAAGCTTTTAATATGAAAAACATCCAAGTTCAGAAAAATATAAGTTGAGCCTATACGATTGCCTTCATTGTTAGGCCATTATATGATGGAATGTTCTCAATAACTTTGGGATCCTTGAGTTAAGGAGGAAGAACTCAGTCAGGATTTCTGCTCTTGAACACTAATCAGTGATCTCTGCTGGAAAGTTGACATGTGACTGTCTGTCTGGTTGGAACAGGACTGGACTCTGAAATATGCTGTTCAGTTTGGGCGTTGTACTTGGGAAAGGATATGTTGACTTTGCAAATTTTGCAGTTAAAGCAGGATTTATAAGGTTAAATTAGAGTTGTGTTGCTTAAGTGTAAAGGATTAAAATCTGATGTAATCAAGGTATTTAACCTGATTAAAGGATTTGGTAAACTAAAATAAATTATTTCCTCTTGTGGAAGAACTTGGCAATATAGCTTTCAAATTAAAGCAAGCCTATTGAAGGAAGATGTTATGAAGAAACTCTCCACATAAAGGGTACTGCAAATGTGGAATTCTGTTTCCCCCAAAAACCAGTTGACGTTTGGGAATTAATTGAAAGATTCAAAGTTGTTATTCTTTTTAATTGAACTGGGCAAGTAAGTGGAGTTGGGATATAAATTAGCTAAAATTGAATTGAATGGAGGAACGGGCTCAGGGGGAATGAATGGCCTAGTCTTGTTTCTGTATTGCTGTGGCTTGACTGTTTTGTCCCCATATGCAGACAGTTTTTCTGATGTTGGATAGGTTAGATATTTGGGCAAGGTATTGGAAAGCAATTGATGACATTGAAACATACCCCCAAAAAGCCAATCACTTAAGTTGACGGGGGAAGATAGTTGAAACAAAGAAACCTATAAAATTGTTAACATGATTACAATAGAAAGATGTTTAATTTTAATTTGACTGCCTTTTTTTATTAATTTTATTTGTATTTATAGGCTAAAAGATGAGAATTAAATTTTGTTGCTTCTATCTTCAAATGAGCTATTAAATATACTCTAACTCAGGGGTGGGGGACCTTTTTAAATTGGAAGACCATTCTTTATTTAACCAAGATCCTATTAGGCCGCATTCTGAGAATTTAACATATACAACAAAATGTCATGTTTTTGTTGACATATTTACTAATTTTAATTAGAGTCTTATTATATGAGGACTTTAAACAAAATAAAAATTCAGCAAAGGCAACTTTATTTGTTTGGCAATGTTGACAATAGAACTAATAATAAGTGAAAAACTTAGACAACAAACCATTTAATGACTTTTTTGTGATTGCTTATTGCGAGATAGGATTCGGATATTTGGTTCCAACATCGTTGACCATAGTTTTAATTGGTCTTCCAGATGAATATCCGTCATCTGAAATCTCAAGTGTGTTTTAATTTGCGTCACATATGAAAATGTTGATTCACAAAAGTAAGTTGTGACAAAGGCAACAGTATTCGACAAGTGTGTTGACATAGATGTGGGTATTCAACAGCACTTTTCCATATTTCAATGGGATCCTTCTTAGCGTCAGATAGAGAGTTCAGAATATTATCTTCTGAGAGCTCAATCAATTCCGTCTGTAAATCATCAGGTGCTTTGGAGGCATCAACCAGGTGTGGTTGCAAAGTTAGTTTCAGTGTGAGATCATGTTTCTCAAAATCTGCAAACCTTTCACTGTATTCTTCAATCAGGGAGTCTAGAACAGCTGTGTATTCTTTCATTTCGCATTTCCTTAATGAATTTCTTGTATCCTGTTCATTAGTTGCCTTAGCCAGTTCAGGAAAGTGTTCAGCTGAAAGTCCTGAATGGGTAAGGAGAGTTTTGAAAAAATGTCAGCTTTTTCCGAAATGCCTGGATTTTTAGCCACATACCATATAGAGATTTAGTTTTACCTTGCGAAAAATATCTAGATCATTTTGCTTTGGCATTATGTCACACAAAAATGCAGCATTTCTGCAGAAATCCTCATATGGTTCATTCAGTTCCACAAAAAATCTTGTGATTTGTTTTTCCAAAGGTAAAAGTTTTACAAGTATTTATCTTTGTGACATCCAGTGCACTTTAGAATGACATAGCAGATCCACACTGAATATTTCATCATCAAGCTGAAGCATGTTGTGAAATTGGTGATGCTGTGATGCATTTGCTCGAATGTAGTTTACAATTCTTATAACTTTATTTAATGTGTCACTTAAAAGAGTAGATTTGGCGCAGAAATTTTGTTGATGCAAAAGACCAAAAAAGGAAATCAAGGTATTTGGATCTGGCAAATTTTTTTTTAGTAATGCAACAAATCCTTTGTGTATTCTTCTCATAAAAGGTGCACCATTTGTGCATACACTTACTCAATTACATAAATTCAGTTTCGCTTCATGGGATTTTTCTTTGAAGACAGTGAAGATGTCAATTCCACAGCCCTCGCCGTAAGGGTACCCGAAGCCAGTAACTCCTCATGTCAATGAAAATCCACAGTTATAACATGAATTAAAAAAATGCCTGCGCTGAGTCAGTAATATCTGTGGATTCATCTAAGGCAGTCAAATAATAAATGTCTTCACTTTGGCATATTATATGAAGTTGTTCTGTTACGTTGAGGGCTAATTCATGTTGCTGATCAACTACCTCTTTCAAGAAGGACCATAATTGTTTGTACTTATTAACCTTATCTGAATCTAAACATCCTGCAATTTCAACAATGCATTCTTTTATGATTTCCACATTGCTAAATGGCTTACCTCTTCTTCCAAGTATATATG
This sequence comes from Ginglymostoma cirratum, assembly GCA_024137785.1. Lineage (NCBI taxonomy): Eukaryota > Metazoa > Chordata > Chondrichthyes > Orectolobiformes > Ginglymostomatidae > Ginglymostoma > Ginglymostoma cirratum. The sequence goes on from JAHRHZ010000083.1 coordinate 2,191,040, forward strand.
CTACTTTATAAGTTGCTTCAGTGATGTCACTCCCTTGTCCTGACATCATTTTAAATAAGAACCAAAAGAACTGCAGACACTGTAAATCAGGAACAAAAACAAAATTGCTGGAAAAGCTTCACATCTGTGAAGAAAAAAATCAGAGTTGACGTTTCAGTGGAGCAGAGTCAGTAACAATAACAACTAGTTTTGTTGTTGGGAAGAGTGGCATCTGTGCATGGCTTTTTGTCACTGATTGTTTTCTCATCAGAGAAATACAGTTTTAAGAGCAATATGTACAGCTGTCAGTTTCAAACTTATCAATGAAGGGATTTCTGATTTCCTGGACTTGCTACTCCTTTGAGAATATGGAGAGATTTACTTAGTCTTCTAATTATTTATCTTGGAAAGGAAGAATGAAATTTTTAGCTGCTTAGTTTAGAACATAACTCCATCTGTCATTTCAGAATTTTTTCTCTTTCTTTCTCATAAAAGGTATTTGATCCTTTAAAAATTCAACAAGCAAATTTAAACTGAAGGCAAGCTATTTACCTTCCTTGAGATTTTTAATGGTGACTGTGCACGAGCTACATAACTCTCACTGTAACACTCATAAGTACGTGTAATCAGTGTTATTGTTGGATATAATGGACTTTGCAGGCCATTGTGAATCTAGTGTCTACACATAGTAAGCTATCTTGATCTGTCTTTGGTCATTTCCAATGATGATGCTGACATCATCAGCTGCTTCTGCTAATTGATTTCTTTCCCCTGCCATCCATTTATTCTTGCAGATTCAGTTGGGGTTCCCTGCTTCACTTATCTACTGGCCAATCTGTTATGTACAGAATGTTTGACTGCTCTTAACTAGAAACAGGACAATGGGAGATCGTAATTGGGTTTGAAACGAAATAGCCCAGAGATGGTTTCCTTATAGAATGATGGAACTGTCACAGGTTTCATTTAGTAACGGTCCAATAGAAAATGCCAGATCACTGGAGTTCAGTATCACCTGTGGGTTTATAAATGACAAAGTAAAATATAAATGTCACAGTTTAGCAATGTATTTGCAGAAAATGTTTGATTTATAATGAATAGGAGGACTTGCACAATTGCCTGTTGCTCAAGTGAAACCATTGCAAAGCCTAATTTTCAGCTGATTGGTTTAGTATATTTTTACTGTTACTTTTCATGCAAAAATTGGTATAGAATGTTTTAAAAAGAATGACATACAAAAGTGTATTTAATAAACAATCTGTACTAAAACTAAAAAATAAATTAGCCTAAAACTTAGTTAAAGGAGTGAGGACTGTGTCAAAGGTGAAATAGGAGATGAAAGAATTTAGGGAGTAAGTTATAGAAATTGGAGACACATCCCACTCTCCAGCAATTCTCAGGCACATTAACATTCCATGAGACCATAAGACATAGGAGCAGTAGTTAGCCATTCAGCCCATCAAGTCTGGTCTGTCATAGTCATAGAGTCAGGAAACAGACTCTTTGGTCCAACAATCCAACCTGATCCTGGCTCATATCTCTCCTATTTATGTATCTATCCAAATGTCTTTTAAATGTTGTAATTGTACTTGCATCCACTATTCCTCAGGAAGCTCATTCCACATGCGATCCACCCTCTGTGTAAAAATTTGCTTCTGGTGTCTCTTTTAAATCTCTCTCCGCTCACCGTCATTCAATGAGATCGTGGCTGATTTGACAAATCTTCAAGTCAACTCCCCTGCTTTTTCCTCAAGCCATGTCTTGCTTGTTGATTAAAAAGCTGTCTGCCTCAACCTTGAATATATTTAATGAACCAGCTTCAACAGATTCACAAACTTCTGAGAGAAGCAGCCCCCCCCACTCGTCTCACTTTTAAAGGTGCAACTCCTTTTTCTAAGATTATGCCCTCTGGTTCCAGACTCTCCCAGAAGAGAAACAACTTTACACATCTACCCTGTCAAGTTCCTTGCGAATCTTATATCTTTCAATAAGGTCACCTTTCATTCTGCTATATTCCAATCAGTACAGTCCTAACCTACTTAAACTTTCCTCGTAAGACAGTCTCTCCATACCTGGTATCAGCCTACTGAAACTTCTGTGGACTGCCTTTGATGTTGAAGTGATGACATGTTCAAACACAGTTGATCACATGAAATTGTCATTTCCCATATCATGTAGTGAATAAATGTGATCAGTTGAAAATTTACATCAACTTTTGAGACAGTCCATTGAATAACACAGTACTATTATTGGCTGTTAAATTTGGACTTAGATTTGTACCATTGCAAGATGTCATACGCAAAAAAACTACTGCATATAGTATAACAACTGAATCGGCAACACAGGCTTAGTTTAAAGGGTTTGACATGGTGAGGATTAGAGGCTACAAGCTGGGCATGGTTAGGAGCTGTTACAACCTATAGCATCTTTGGAGAAGTTTGGTAAATTGGAAAAGAACAAAGAAGCAGCAATATCAATCAAGTGTCTAACCGCAGAAATAAAAAGAAGGGATTTTAGTAAGAATGATCACGTAGTTGAAACACTGAGTACAATTAAGGAACATAGAACATAGAACAATACAGCGCAGAACAGGCCCTTCGGCCCTCAATGTTGCGCCGACCTGTGAACTAATCTAAGCCCATCGCCCTACACTATCCCATCATCGTCCATATGCTTATCCAAGGACTGTTTAAATGCCCCTAATGTGGCTGAGTTAACTACATTGGCAGGCAGGGCATTCCACGCCCTTACCACTCTCTGAGTAAAGAACCTGCCTCTGACATCTGTCTTAAATCTATCACCCCTCAATTTGCAGCTATGCCCCCTCGTACTAGCCGACGTCATCATCCTAGGAAAAAGACTCTCACTGTCCACCCTATCTAATCCTCTGATCATTTTGTAGGTCTCTATTAAATCCCCTCTTAGCCTTCTTCTCTCCAATGAGAACAGACCCAAGTCCCTCAGTCTTTCCTCATAAGACCTTTGCTCCAGACCAGGCAACATCCTGGTAAATCTCCTCTGCACCTTTTCCAATGCTTCCACATCCATACAGCAGAAGATTCAAGAATCTGATTGCATCTAGAATACCTGATAATAGTGATGCAGTATAGAGACTTTATATAGAGATTAGAGAAGCACATAACCGTAATCACCTCCTTCCTTAGGTCACTGACTGAAATTTAAGCTGAATGCAAGAACCTGATCTGCATATTTACAGAAGGACTTGCTCAGAAGCATGAGTTCAGATTTCAGATTGTGGGCTTGGAGCTGTATGGTACTCGATAAGTCGTCTGGTTGATTTTTGACTCAGATTCTCCTGTTTTTAGAAGTGGGTAGGGTTGAAATTAGCCCCAAAGTTTCCAACCTATAAAACTGGATCATGGTTGAGGGGTGACCTTATAGAGAGAGGTTGATAAATCAAGTTGAATAGCAAAGATCTTTTCCCTAGGGTAGAGGGATTCAAAGCTAGGGAGCATATTTTTAAGGTGAGAGGAGAACGATTTGAAGGAGTCTGAGACGTAACTTTTTCATGCAGAGGGTGGTTCGTTTATGGAATTAACTGCCTGAGGAATTGGTAGATGCAGGTACAGTTATGTGGACAAGTGCATGAAAAGGAACCGTTTAGAGGGATATGGCCAAATGCAGGCAAGTGAGACTAGTATAGTTTGGGAAACTTGGTCTGCATGGATGAGTGACCAAAGAGTCTGTTTCTGTGTTGTATGAATCGATGACTCGATAACTGTCATTCAGATTACTCATCAGCTGTCACTCGCTAACAAGTACGAAAGATGAAGCGATTGAGTAAATTGTAACTCTTAGTCACTGATAATCTCCATTTGACATGAAGTCATAACAGTGTTTATCATAGCTCTGGAAACTTACATATTGAGTGTGAATACCAATAGGCCAGGGGTGGAATACCACCTTTGTACTTCCTTTCAAGAAAGGTTGACTTATTTGTTGCCTCCAATGTGTGGAAGATATGCCTCCCTTTGTGTATTTTCTGTCTTCTTTGTGGATATTCATTCTTCTGATGTTATCCTGTTCCCTGTGATTGAAGAGAATTGAAAGTATCCATTTAGATTCTCAAGCAATGTGACTTGTGATTTTTCCTGATAATTTCTTGGATGATCTGATGTTCTTTGCTATTTCTCATGTAATTTGCTGACTGTACTCTTTCTGCTGAGAATAAAATATTGCAGCTGATAATTGTCCTTTCTATTTGATCAGCCAACAGCTGTATCTATTTGAGAGCTCCAGCAGAAGTAATATTTATATAACCTGGCCATTAAATGCTTTTTAGTTTATGAACAACAGATGTTTGATATCACATTTTCGTATCAAAAATGCTTCTGCAAACTACAGTGCTTCAGCGTTGCACAAATAATTATTTTAAATTTGTGACATTTTGGAGAACAGTAGAAAAAATCCAGTCCCAGTTCTGAAAGATTTCACAATGAATGTATGGAAAGGAATTCTATTTACGTATGACCCTTTGCTGCTTGTATTTATAACAAAGGATCAACATGCACCTAAATGGTAGAGAGAGCACTAACTGAGGGTCAGGGTTGCCTATCCCATCGTAAAAATCTTCTGGGTATTTTTAACCATTAACCGAACAGGTTGAATTTGTTCAAAGATGTACACTCTCATTTCACTTTCCTGGCGCATTAATATCCACCAGTGAAACCAGGATTCTTTAATCTATATACTCATTCTTGAGTAGTTCAACAAGGATGTTTGTTGGAAACAAACTTAGGTTACACCCAGCCAGTTATCTGACTTTCAATTAGGCTACTTAGAAATGGAAACCAGGCAAAAAACAATAGACTCTCATTTTAAAAAAAAGGCCTTGGAACTACAAACAGGTGAGCCTAACATCAGTGGTGGGTATGTTGTTGGAGGGGATTCTGAGAGACAGGATCTACATGCATTTGGAAAGGCAAGAACTAAGTAGGGATAGTCAGCATGGCTTTGTGTGTTGGAAATCATGTCTGACAAACTTGATTGAGATTTTTGAAAAAGTGACCAAGAAGATAGATGAGGGAAGAGTGGTAGATGTTGTCCACATGGAGTTTAGCAAGGCCTTTGACAAAGTACCACATGGTGGATTGGTTATTAAAGTTAGATCACATGGGATCTAGGGAGAGCCTGCCAAATCGAGACAAAATTGGCTTGCTGTTTAAGAGTTCCACACAGAGGGTGGTGCATATATAGAATGAGCTGCCAAGGAAGTGGTGGAGGCAGGTACAATTATACGATTTAAAAGACATTTGGATAGGTACAAAAATAGGAAAGGTTTAGGGTGATAAGGGGAAAATGCAGATAAATGGAACCAGTTCAGTTTAGGAAACCAGGTCGGTGTGAACAGGTTGGGCCGAAGAGCCTGTTTTGATGCTGTACGCTTCTAAGACTCTATTTTGCACTTCATTTAATTGTCATTGTCAGAAATGTGTTATGTCAGTTTAGATTTTCAATGAACTGATAAAATGATCATTGAACTCAAGTCGTCATCTATTTCAGGCATCAGCTGTGTTTTTGGACTTGCCAGATCCAGAGAATATTGTGAATTTTGGACTGGCTCATTGAGTGTGTATTGTGAAGTACACAGATTATATGACTATTGAATGGGGAATGTAGAATTCAAGGTATAGACAGTGCATTTGTTTCAATGTTTGAATTCAAATTGCTCTTTTGAATAAGCAAGCAAGAAAATTTGACATAGACTGTGGCATAGCTCTAGCCAGGAATGATCCATTCAATGAATAGTGTGCCCATGAGCCTGTAGACAAACAAACATGAACAGGAAAAGAGATAAAAGGTACTGTAGATGCTGGAGAATCCGAGATAACAAGCATGGGGCTGGATGAACACAGCAGGTCAAGCAGCATCATAGGAGCAGGAAAACTTGACGTTTCGGGCCTGAACCATTC
>JAHRHZ010000083.1:2197348-2226798 GCA_024137785.1 Ginglymostoma cirratum
ATGACATGTCCATCCTGGGCCTCCTGCAATGCCACAGTGATGCCACCTGAAGGCTGCAGGAACAGCAAATCATATTCAGCCTGGGAACCCTGCAGCCCAATGGTATCAATGTGGATTTCACAAGCTTCAAAATCTCCCCTCCCCCAACCGCATCCCAAAACCAGCCCAGCTCATCTCCACCTCCCTAACCTGTTTTTCCTCTCACCTCAAGCCACACCCCCATCTCCTATCTACTAACATCATCCCGCCCCCTTGACCTGTCCGTCCTCCCTGGACTGACCTATCTCCTCCCTACCCCCCTACCTACACTCACCTTTACTGGCTCCATCCCCACCTCTTCGACTTGTCTGCCTCCTCTCCACCTATCCTCTCCTCTATCCATCCTCTATCCGCCTCCCCCTCTCTCCCTATTTATTTCAGAACCCTCTTCCCCTCCCCCATTTCTGATGAAGGGTTTAGGCCCGAAACGTCGAGTTTTCCTGCTCCTATGATGCTGCTTGACCTGCTGTGTTCATCCAGCCCCATGCTTGTTATCTATGAACAGGAAAAGTGTGTTTAACTGGTTGTTTGCATCCACAGAATCAAATGGTGAAAGAACTGGAGGCTCGTGTACAACAGTTGACTATAGAGGCTGAGAATAGCACTTTAGTGCGACAGAAACTAACCCAAGAGAAAGGTGAGCTAGAACAGCGCTGCCAGATGATATGCTTGGAGCTGCAGGAGGTAAAGTTAAGGTAAGTAGTGTCCAGAAAATGGGGGAAATGAATTCCTTCAACAGGAATATTTGATTGTGCACTTTATAAATAACTTTGGAGTAAACTAGAGACATTTTCCTTACTTTCTATTTTTTCATGTTGCACCTGAACCGGGAATGATTTTCAGTGACCCTGGGTAATTTCCCCACACCTGGAGGTTACCAGTGATTGGAAACTGAACTGGACCAGCCTTAAAATGACTGTGGTAACTTTCTAAAGCTTATCCACCACTTAGTAGACACTAGTCAGAAGTGTGATGGAATAGTCTTGATTTGCTCAGATGAGTGTAGTTCCAACAACAGTCAAGAAGCTAAGCACCATCCAAGAAACAGCAGCCCACCTAACTGGCACCCTATCCAACACATGTAATGTTCACATCCTCCACCACTGATGCACAATGCCAGCAATGCGCACCCTCTAGAAAATGCATTGCTGAAACTCTCCAAGGCTCCCTTGACAACACCTTCAAAACCTTCAACTGTTACCACCTGGAAGGGCAAAGGCAGCAAATGCATGAGGGCACAATCATCCATAGGTTCCCCTCATAGCTAGACACCATTTTGACTTAGAACTGTATTACAGTTCCTTTACTATCGCTGATTAAAATCCTGGAAATTCCTTCCTAACATCATTGTTGGTGCACCAAATGGATTGCAGTGGAATGAAACAGCGGTTCACTACCACCTCGAGGGTAGTTGGGATTGTGTAATAAATTCTGGACGAGCTGGCAACAACTGCATCACGTGAACAAATAAAAAAGTGATCCCTTTCACCTTCATGATGACAAAAAAATTAATTTCAAGGAAATGTATTATAATACTGAAAGAGAAGGATACAAATGGTACACTGTAATTGGCAGACTATTCTCAGTTTTTTTTAATACATGGCAATTGTTCTGTTTGAGGGTGACTGTAAAGAGAATGCTTGTGTCGCAGAATTCAATTCTAGGTGCTGTGAATAAGGGGCACCTTGCTGAAGTACGTTAGATCAAAAAAAAGTGAGTAAATTGAAAATGCTTCATCAATCAAAAGTGTGCCAGTAAAATGAGTAAATGTTTCAGCTGGTAGTGAATAAACATAGAACATTGAACTGTACAGCACAGTACAGGCCCTTTGGCGCACGATGTTGTGCCGAACTTTTACCCTAAACCTAAGGTTGATCTAACCTCCACCCCTACCTTGTACTGTCATCCATATGCCTATCTAATAGCCGCTTAAATGCCCCAATGAGGCCGACTCCACTACCCTCTCCGGCAATGCATTCCACACCCCTACCACTCTCTCAGTAAAGAACCTACCTCTGATGTCTCCCCTATATCTACCTCCACTCACTTTAAAACTATGCCCCCTCGTAATAGCTACCCTAGGAAAAAGTCTCTGGCTGTCCACTCTATCTATGCCTCTGATCATTTTGTACAGTTCTATCAAGTCACCTCTCATCCTTTGTCATTCTAAAGAGAAAAGCCCTAGCTCTCTCAGCCTTTCCTCGTAAGACCTTCCCTTCATTCCAGGCAACATCCTGGTAAATCTCCTCTGCACCTTTTCCAATGCTTCCACATCTTTGTGTTAATTATAGTTACCCTTCCCCCAATTATAAACCTTACCCTGCTGTACATACCTATCCTTTTCCATGACTCCTGTAAAAGTAACAGAGTTATGATCGCGACCACCAAAATGCTCTTCTATCAACAGGTCTACTACTTGGCCCAGTTCATTGCCAAGCACCAAATCCAAAGTGGCCTCTCCTTGTATTGGTCTATCTGCATACTGTGTCAGGAATCCTTCCTGAATGCACTGAACAAAATCCGCTCCATCTAAACTATTACAACTAAAAAGTTTCCAATCAATACTTGGAAAGTTGAAGTCACCCATAACTATAACCCTGTGACTTCTGCACCTTTCCAGTATCTGCCTCCCAATCTGCTCCTCCACTTCTCTGCAACTATCAGGGGGTCTGTAAAAAAAAACCCTGACAAAGTGACTGCTCCTTTCTTGTTCCTGACCTCAACCCAAACTGACTCTGTAGACATATCATTCTTGAACTGCCTTTCAGTAGCTGCTATTCTAGCCCTGACTAGCAATGCCACTCCCCCATCTCTTTTACCACCCTCCCTATTTCTTTTAAAGCATCTAAATCCTGGAACTTCCAACAACCATTCCTCTCCCTGAGTTACCCAAGTTTCTGTAATGGCGACAACATCATAGTTCCAAGTACTGACCCATTCTCTAAGTTCATCCGTCTTATTTCTGATACTTCTAACATTGAAGTATACACACTTCAAACCATCCCTGTGTCCACAATTACACTCCATCGACCACATTTCTTTATTAACAATCTCACTCCCTGTTGAGTCTGTTGGAAGGCTGAATACCTCATCCTCTGAATTACAAGTCCAGTTCCCCACCCCCTGCCAATCTAGTTTAAACCATCCCGTATAGCTCGAGCAAACCTCCCTCCCAGGATATTTGTGCCCTTCTGGTTCAGGTGCAACCTGCCCTTACTGTACAGGTCCCACCTTCCACAGAATGTGCTCCAATTATCCACATAATGGAAGCCCTCCCTCCTACACCAGCCCTGTAGCCACGTGTTTAGCTGCACTTTTTCCCTATTTCTTGCCTCGTTATCATGTGGCACTGTTAGTAATCCAGAGATAACTACCCTGTTCGTCCTGGACTTCAGCTTCGAACCTAACTCCCTGTACTCTTTTTTCACATCCTCTGTCCTTTTTCTACCTATGTCATTGGTACCGATGTGTACCATGACTGCTGGTTGCTCATCCCCCACCCCCTTAAGGATCTTGAAGACACGATCTGAGGCATCACGGACCCTGGCACCTGGGAGGCAACGTACCATCCATTCGTCTCGTTCACGTTCACAGAACCGCCTGTGAATAAAGTGAATAGTTGGTGCCTCAATTTGTAGTTTGGTGAGGCACCACTATTCTCATCCTACCTTTTACAGTATCTGTGCATTATCTCTTTAATGTTGTCTGAGGTACTATACTGCATCGGCAGAAGTTTCCTCCAGCTAACTGGGAAATTGCCTTCCCAGTTATTTCTTCAATCCTTGTGACAAAATCAATTTTCTTAGGCACTGACTCCATCCCTGTCCAATGAACTACCCAAGGCTGAACCACACCCTTCCTAATCTTAGTGCAACATTCAGTCCAGAGATCAGTTTCTGACCACATGTCCATACTATCACTATGTTTACATTTTTCAACTTCTGTAACACCACTTGATTCCACCACTTCCACAATTCATCTGATGAAACTCTATTCCATGTCTTTATTACTCCAAGACTTGATTGTTCCAACACAAACCTGGCCGGTCTGCCATCTTCCAAATTTGATAAACTCATAGTCATCGAAAACTCTGCTGCCTGTACCTTTACTTGCAACAAATTCTATTCATCCATCATCTTTATGCTTATTGGCCCACACTGACTCCTGGTTAAGTGTCTATATTTTAAAATTTTCTTTGTTGTTTTCCAGTCTCTTTAAGGCTTTTGCCACTGCCTACATTCATAACCAGTTCCAGTTGGACACCCCTATCTGTGCTTCACCAACTTCTGAAGTCTTGTGCATCCCCCGTTTTACTTGCTTGCAATTGACAGCTATATTCTCAACCACTTAAGGCCTCTAGCTTTGGCTTTTCCCCCTTAAATCTCTCATCCTGCCTCTCATTTTGCCTTTTAAAATATTCCTCAAATCCTACCTCTTCAATCAACCCTAACGTTTCCTCACCTGGCTTGGTGTCAAATCTTGTTTGATGAAATACTGATGAGGTGCCTTGGAATGTTTTATCAAGTTAAATGCGTTACACAGAGAGAAGTTGTTTGTGTTATAACTTTGACTTTTTCCCAACCATCTTAAGAGCATTAATAATGAACACTTTATTCTATTCCCTCTTTCGCTTGAATTGTCACCGAGTTTTTTTTTTACATCCGGCCTGTTTATTTTTTCTGGCGCCTTATCTCTCAAATATAACATTGAAAGGTTTGTCTTTGGCTACTTTTGAGCTTCTGTGCACCATTTTCAGGAATAAGTTTAAAGAAATTCTGTTTCTTTGAAGTCAGTTCTTCAATCATCTTAAAGCTCAAGCTTGGAAGTTTTGATTAAATAATTCCAAAAAAGGAAGCTGATAGCAACTGGACAATTAAATTACTGCTTAATAAGGTTAATAACATAAACAAAATGTTAATTTATCCTTTAAATACCAACTGTTTGAAATATGGCTGCATTTTTTCATTCTAGCGCAGAAGTGCAATTGTGGCCCTCAAACAGAAATAATGCAGTTTGATATGGATTTGCACATTCATCCTTTGATCATTTATGATTCTGATTTGGTTTAAAACCAGTCTTTAAACTTTTTGCTTGAGGCCAGTTATAACGTATGCTTCAAATGTGTTCCATTAAATGTTTAAAAGTGATTGCAAAATGTGTAACAAAACAGTGGTGTGTGCAGTTCTGAATTTTTTGAACAAGGCAACAGGTTATTGTGATGAAATGTATCTTAGAGCAATTAAATGAAAATGAAAATAACTAAGCATCTGGCTATAAATTAGTTTCAATAAAGTTTCTATAAGATGGTGTACTCTGTGCATTTTCCTTCCCTGTAACTATTGCCTACATAAGATAAGCAGCTGTATTTATTTTACATGAATACACTGCAGTTTCAAATCCTTCACTTTGTATCATTGGTACCAAAATGTAATCACCTAGTGGCAATGTAATCAGTTTTTTTCAGCTGCTAACCTAGTCTTTGGACCACCACATACATACACATATATGCATTACATGCATGGATGCACACTTTCTCTCACTCACACACATGCCAATTCATTTATTGCCAATACAGTGTATGTACATCACATGTATTTGCATGTATATGTGTGTGGGTGTATGAATATAAACGTTCTATTTTTAACCTTTTAACAGTTGAGTTCTAGTTACATTTTAATTAATTTTACATTTATTTAGTTTAAATATGTAATATTTATAATGTGTATTGCATTTTATGGGAAAATTAAAATCCTGTATCTCTTAAAAATAATACAGTTGCTCAATTCGTTTCTGTCAGGCACTGCTGAAGTTTACATCAGTATTTCTGGTCCATTATTAAATATCTAACTTATACATGCTATTTAGTAACCAACCAATAATCTGTTAAATAAGTAGTGTCTAAGATGCAAATCTTGTGCATTTCCACAACCCTCACTCTTTGTTAAACTGTATGTGTATTAGATGGGGAAATCATTTGCACATTTAAAGCGTTCTATTACTAGATTATTCAGATGACATTTACAAAAAGAAGGAAAGATGGGCATTCATATGGCCTTTTGTGATTTTGGGACGCTCCAGACTGCTTTACAATTAATGATATACTTTTGACGTGTAGTCACTGTTGAAACAGGGTAAATTTGAACACTGCAAATAGCCATGAGATAATGTACCAGTTAGTCTGATTTTGTGATGTTGTTTCAGGGATAAATTTTGGCCAGGATTATTCCCCTGCTTTTCTTCAAAACAGTGCCATGGGATTATCTATATATATCTCTGGACACCAATCAGGACTCAGTTCAATGTCTCATCTGAAAGATGACGTCTTGTGAAAGTGCAAGACTCCTTTAGTACTGCACTAGAGTGTCAGCCTGGAAAGTTGTGCTCAAGACAAGACTTGAATCCACTCTTCCAACTTGCTTTGTCACACTTTATTATAACAGTTGATCCCTAAGATGTGAAGCAACCTTCTTATAGCTAAATGCTTTGCTGCATATGACGATCAAAAAACATTCTCTTTACAACTTTTCTGTAAACCTAATAAACCATACAATAGCAAATGGGTTTACAGAACTCTCTGAAAACATTTAGCTCCTTCTTCAGTGATAAACGTTTTGCTCATCTGTATAACCTAATACCAATCAAGCAGCACCGTAGTAATCATTAACAATGACCGCAGAAAAATCTGTCAGAACCTGGCATTGCTTAAAGATAACAAAAACAAAGTTGTTAGAAAAGCTCAGCAGGTCTGGCAGCATCTGTGAAGCGGAAAACAGAGTTAACGTTTTGGGTCTGGTGACCCTTCCTCAGAACTGATGGTGGCTGGGAAAACGTCAGTTTATATGCAGAAAATAGGGTGGTGGGTGGGGTGGGGAGTAAGCGATAGGATAGAGCCCAAAGAGAGAGAAAGACAGTTGGACAGACAAAGGAGTTGCTAATGATCAGGCTGGAAGGGTGAATAGTTTTTAATGGGGACTGTTAGTGACTAACAACAGGGGGTGTGTAATGGCAGGCTATGTGGTAACAAGGCCTGGTGTGTGGGGTGGGGCTGGGACATGGGAGAGTTTAGGCCCTAAAATTATTGAACTCAATATTGAGCCAGGAGGGCTGTAGGGTCCCCAAGCGGAAAATGAGGTGTAGTTCCTCCAGCTTGCGTTGGGCTTTGCTGGAACACGACAGCAAGCCAGACACAGAGATGTTGGCCAGGGAGCAGGTAGTTCAGGGTCTTTTTTGTGAGCAGAACATAGATGTTCTGCAAAGCTGTCGCCAAGTCTACGCTTCGTTTCGCCAATGTAGAGAAGACCACATTGTGAGCAACCAATGTAGTAGATTAGATTCTGGGAAGTGCAGATGAAGTGTTGCTTCACCTGGAAGGTATGTTTGGGCCCTTGGATACTGGGGAGGGAGGAGGTAAATGGGCAGGTGTTGCACCTTCGCCAGCTATAGGGCAAGGTGCTGTAGGGCTGTGGGGAGGTGTTGGGGGTGAAGGAAGTGTGGACCAGGGTGCCCAGAAGGGAACGGTCCCTGCAGAAGGCGGACAAGGGAGGGGAGGGGAATATGTGTCTGGTGGTGGCATCTTGCTGGAGGTGACGGAAATGGCGTCTGATGATCTTCTGGATGTGAATGCTGGTGGGATGGTGGGTGAGGATAAGGGGAACCCTATCGCTATTGTGGGACGGAAGAGAAGGGGTGAGGGCAGAGTGCGGTAGATGGGTCAGACCTGATCGAGGGCCCTGTCGACAATGGAGCCGGACCTGAAACGTTAGCTTTGTTTTTCCTTCACAGATTCTGCCAGACCTGCTGAGCTTTTCCAACGACTTTGTTTTTGTTCCTGATTTACAGCATCTGCAGTTCTTCTGGTTTTTATTGCTTACGGATAAACTTGCTATCAAAAATCATGCTGAAGATAAAGAGAAATTTTGTAATGTGTCATTAGTAGTTATCTGTTTTCTTGCTCCCTCAGATACAGCTCCCTTCAAAAGGAAAAGCAGCAAATGTTGGAGGATCATGACAAAGATGTAAACCAAATGCAAAATAAACATGATTCTGAGCTCAACTACTTAAAGCAGGAGCATGCACACTCAGCAGCCAAGGTATAGAGATACCACCATCTTTCTTGCCAAACACGTTCATATAAAATACCAGCATTTTTTTGTTTAAATTCACCATTTATCAAACTTTTTGATATGTAAAATGCAGAACTTTTTCAAGTATGTTCCTTCAAATTAAATGGATTGAAAGTAGCAAATATAACTGCTCTATTTAAGAAGGGAAGGGGAGGCACAAAAGAGGAAACTATAGGCCAGTCAGCTGGACATCTATCATGAGAAGTAGTTGACATGGATGATTAAGGAGGTTAAATCTGGGCACTTGAAAAAACCCAAGGTAATGGGGGTGGTGGGGGTGGGGGGGGGGGAGTGGTGACTGGAGGTGGCGTAAGTCAGCATGGTTTTATGAAAGGGAAATTATTTATCTCAAATGTATTGGAAATCTTGGAAGGAGTAGCTTGCACTGTGGGTAAAGGGGAACCTGCTGATACACTGTACTTGGATTTCCTGAAAACATTTGCAAAGATTCCACATAAAACATTATTGTGTAAAGTAGGAGCCCATGGTATCATGGTTAACATAATAACATGGATACAGACTGGCAGGCTGGTAGAAATCAGAAGTATGCATAAATTAATCTGTTTCAGATTGACATCATGTAACAAATGGGGTCTCACAGGAGTGTGTGCTGGGCCCCCAGCTTTGTATAATTCATATCAATGACTTAGATGAGGGGGCAGAAGGCATGATGACTCAGCTGATTGTTCACCAGATAGCAGGACAGTCGTACAAGGTGATATTGGGCAAATGATTGTGTATTCACTAGAGTTTCAAAGAATGAGCGATGATCTCATTGAAACCTCCAGAATACTTAAAGGGATAGGGTAGATGTAGGTAAGAGGTTTCTTTTGATTGAGGTGTCTAGAACCAGGGAGCAAAAATTAAAATAAGGGAATGCCACTTAGGACCGAGATGAGGATTTTTATTTTAGTCAGAGGGGATGAATCTTTGAAAATCTTTACCCCAGAGGGCTGCAGAACTCAACTCATTCTTTTTATATGCTTAAGATAGAGATTGATAGATTTCTGATTATCTATTGTCTGCAGGGTTATGGGGGTAGTGTGGGTATAAGGTATAGAATCATTTGATCACCCATTGTTGTAGTAAATGAAGGAGCAGCCTCGATGGGTTGAGTGTCCTATTCCTGTTCTTATGATCCAAAGATAGATATGAAGGATGATATGGATAGGTTAAGTGAGCGTGGAAAAAATTTGGCAAATGGAGTAAAATGTGGGAAAATGCAAAGTTTTTCACTGGTAGGAAAACTAAAAACACAGGTCTTACATAAATGAACTGCAGAATTGAGATGCAGAGGGATCTATATATTCTAGTGCACGATTCTCAAAAGGTTAGAATGCAGGTACACCAAGTAATCAGGAATACTAATGGGATGTTGGCCTTTATGAGAAGAATACAAAATTAAAAGTGTTATGTTTCAGTTATATAGGTCATTGACACAAATATTTGTGTACAGTTTTGATCTTTTTTAAAGAAGGATGTAAATGCGTTGGAAGCCGTACGGAGGAGGTTTGCTAGATTGATACCTGGAATGAAAGGCGTGCCTTATGAGGAAAGATTGAATAGTCTGGGCTTGCTTTCACTAGAGTTTAGAAGAGCAAGGGCCAATTTTACTGACACTCATAAAATCCTGAATGGCCTTGATGAAGGTAGATGTGGAAAGGATGTTCACACTTGTGGGTGAGTCCAGAACTAGGGAACACTATTTTAACATTAGAGGTCACCCTTTTGGGATAGAGAAAAGGGGAAATGTTTCCTCTCAGATGGTTGTATGACTTTGGAACTCTACCTCTGAAGGCAGTGGAGGCAGGGTCATTGAATATTGTTAATGTAGAGATAGATTCTCTTTAGGCAATGGAATCAAGAGTTACTTGGGATAGATAGGAATGGTGACAGATTAGCCATGATTTATTGACTAGTGGAGCAGGCATGAAGGACCAAATGGCTTCTGCTAAGTTTATATTTATATACTTGAATATGTTTGCTTGTTTTAATTTGGCAAAATCTTCACAACTTTATTTGCCTTGCAACACCCCACATTAGTTTAATATTGTCTTCTTTGGGCACACTTTTGTTGTGTCCTGAATTTGAGAATTGTGCAGGACTATTTTGTGTACCAAGTTATTAGCTTTTAATTTTCATTTCTTCTTCTTCTTGCACCAGGCCTCTAATGTCATTGAAGAATTGGAACAGAATGTCTTCCAACTGAAGAAAGAACTGCAGGAAGGTGAACATCAGAAACAGCAACGGCTGAGGGTAGGTTCTCCGAAGGCTATGCTTAGAAAAGGTGATCATGGAATTATCAAATTTTTGCAGCATATTCATGTTCAACTAATTGTGTTCATGTCAGCGTTCTACAAGAGCAAGTCAGCTACTTGTACCCCCTGCCTCTGCACTCTAGCCCTGCAATTGTTTCTTCTTCAGATAGTTATCCAGTTTTCTTTAGACAGCTGTGTTTGACTCTGGCTCTGCCACACATTTAGGCAGTCTAGATCAGACCAAACTCTCTTTTTCCACATATTGTTTTTGGTTTATTTGCCATTCATCTTAAAGCTGAATCCTCGGGTTTTGGGACAAATAATCAATGTAGGAGGGAGAAAAAGAGTTGGAAAGTGGTAAATAATCTTCGTGGAAATTCGAGTGTAGTATGTCTTCAGGTTCCCCTTTATCCATAAGGATACCTATATATTCTTATGTAGAAGGTTGAATTTGCTACTTTCCAGTCCAATGGAACCTTTCTTGAATCTAAAGAAGTTCAGAAAATTAACACCAACCCAACAAAAACAAGCTGACACAAAGTGAGTGAATGTTTAGAGAGCAACTGAGCAGCCCTGCAGCCTGATCCAAATCATGTGTTGGGTACATTCCCTGCGTGCAAAGTACTTTGCAGCAGTGTTTGAATGTTAGTTGCCGGTGTGCCCCAAAGTGAAGATTTAAACTGTAGAAGGTTCCTGCTTGTCGGTTGGAGAGGATACATGAAAATTCTGAGAGCCTTGCAGGATGCAAACATCCGACGACAAGGGATGTATGTGGCTAGTATCCATGCAGCATGCCCTAAGATTTTATTACCCGGAGGAGCTAAGGTGAGCTAGAGTTGGTATCACCCTGACTTCCAGGAATTGTCAACGTCTAGTTGATCGGACAGATGATAGGCCATGAAACTGCATATTAATGAGGTGAAATTTGGTGCTTGAGATTAACAAGTAATAATCCCAGTTAATAGGCATCTTGCCACCACATAGTGAGAATCTCCTTTCAACACTCGGAATTTAGTTGGAAATGCAGCTATTTGCTCCCAGTGTCCAGCAAGGCCGTGATAGGCTTCTCATGTGATTCTCTTGGATTTCTTGTCTATGTTATTCAGACTTCTGTAAGATTCCACTAAAGTCTCTTCTTCCACTGGTGATGTTTCTACTAGCAAAAATTCAGCTTTTGAGAAAAGTAATTGACTGGCTGTTTGATCCCCAACTCGTTGTCCTGCAAGAAAGCTGCATTACCATGTACCTCACAGGCATCAAGAGGCAGTTTAAATGCCTTTCCATCATTTAGTGCTACTAAAACCAGTGCAATAGACAGTACAGTTTTTAAGGTGCCAAGACAATCCTACACTTCTCTGTCCATTCAAATTTCTTACTTTTCTTTAACAATCTTGTCAGTGGAAACACACTGCTGAAATTCAGAATGAACTTACAATGGAACCCACACAGACCCCTATGCCACAAAATCTTTTGTTTTAGGTACCAGAAAATCCTTCCCTTTGCTTCTGTGGCTGTTGTTTGGCCTTGTCCCGTAGTGTAGACCATATAAATATTTTAGATTTGGCAAAATCACTTTTTGCCAAGTTTATGATCAAATTGGCTGCTTATAACTAATCAAACAACTTGCCCAAGTGTTGTAAGTGTAACTCCCAGATTTGGCTGAACACAACCAAATCATAATTACATACAACACAGAAATAACAAGGTGTAGAGCTGGATGAACACAGCAGGCCAGGCAGCACCAGAGGAGCAGGAAGCCTGACGTCTCGGGCCTAGACCCTTCTTCAGAAATGGGGGAGGGGAAGGGGGTTCTGAAATAAATAGGGAGAGAGGGGGAGGCGGACAGAAGATGGATAAAGGAGAAGATAGGTGGAGATGAGACAGACAGGTCAAAGAGGCGGGGATGGAGCCAGTAAAGGTGAGTGCAGGTGGGGAGGTAGGGAGGAGATAGGTCAGTCCAGCGTGGATGGATAGGTCAAAGGGGCGGGATGAGGTTAGTAGGTAGGAGATTGGGGTGCGGCTTGAGGTGGGAGGAGGGGATAGGTGAGAGGAAGAACAGGTTAGGGAGGCGGGGACGAGCTGGGCTGGTTTTGGAATGCGATAGGTGGAGGGGAGATTTTGAAGCTTGTTAAGTCCACATTGATACCATTGGGCTGCAGGGTTCCCAAGCGGAATATGAGTTGCTGTTCCTGCAACCTTCAGGTAACGTCGTTGTGGCATGCACGAGGCCCAGGATGGACATGTCGTCCGAGGAATGGGAGGGGGAGTTGAAATGGTTCGCAACTGGGAGGTGCAGTTGTTTAGTGCCAACCGAGTGTAGGTGTTCTGCAAAGCGGTCCCCAAGCCTCTGCTTGGTTTCCCCAATGTACAGGAGGCCGCAGTGGGAACAGCGAATGCAGTATGCCACTGTGGGGAGGGGGTGTGAGGGATGAGTTGCAGGAAATGCAGGAGACACGGTCGAGGATGTTCTTGACCACTGAGGGGGGGGATGTTGCAGTCCTTGAAAAATGAGGACACCTGAGATGTACGGGAGTGGAATGCCTCATCCTGGGAGCAGATGCGGCGGAGGTGAAGGAATTGGGAAAAGGGGATGGCATTTTTGCAGGAAGGTGGGTGGGAGGAGGTGTATTCTAGGTAGCTGTGGGAGTCGGTGGGCTTGAAATGGATATCAGTTTCTAGGTGGTTGCCGGAGATGGAGACAGAGAGGTCCAGGAAGGAGAGAGAGGTATTAGAGATGGTCCAGGTGAACTTAAGGTTGGGGTAGAAGGTGTTGGTGAAGTGGATGAACTGTTCGAGCTCCTCGTGGGAGCACGAGGCGGCGCTGATACAGTCATCAATGTAATGGAGGAAGAGGTGGGGTTTAGGGCCAGTGTAGGTACGGAAGAGGGATTGTTCCACGTAACCTACAAAGAGGCAGGCATAGCTTGGGCCCATGCGGGTACCCATGGCCACCCCCTTTGTCTGTAGGAAGTGGGAAGAATTGAAAGAGAAGTTGTTGAGGGTGAGGACGAGTTCGGCCAAGCGGGTGAGGGTGTCAGTGGAAGGGGACTGGTCGGGCCTGCGGGACAGGAAGAAGCGGAGGGCCTTTAGGCCATCTGCATGGGGAATGCAGGTGTGTAGGGACTGGACGTCCATGGTAAAGATGAGGTGTTGGGGACCGAGGTATTGGACGTTCTGGAGGAGGTGGAGTGCGTGGGTGGTGTCACGGACGTAGGTAGGGAGTTCCTGGACCAAGGGGGAGACAATAGAGTCCAGATAGGTGGAGATAAGTTCGGTGGTGCAGGAGCAGGCGGAGACAATGGGTCGACCAGGGCAGTCAGGTTTGTGGATTTTGGGAAGGAGAAAGAAGCGGGCAGTGCGGGGCTGGGGAACGATGAGGTTGGAGGCTGTGGGTGGGTGGTCACCTGAAATAATGAGGTTGTGGATGGTTTGGGAGATAATGGTTTGGTGGTCGAGGGTGGGGTCATGATCAAGGGGGCGGTTAGAGGAGGTGTTGGAGAGTTGGAGCCTGGCCTCAGCGATGTAGAGGTCTGTGCACCATACTACAACTACGCCTCCCTTGTCTGCGGGTTTTATGGTGAGGTTGGGATTGGAGCGGAGGGCTGCACGTTCTGCGGGGGAGAGGTTGGAGTGGGTGAGAGGGGTGGAGAGGTTGAGGCGATTGATGTCACGACAGCAGTTGGAGATGAAAAGGTCGAGGGAGGGTCGGAGGCCTTGTGGTGGTGTCCAGGAGGAGGGAGTGTGTTGGAGGTGGGAGAAGGGGTCAGTAGAGGGAGGGTTAGGCTCATGGTTGAAGAAGTAAGCGCGGAGGCGGAGGCGGCAGGAAAACTGCTCTATGTCCAAACATGTCTACATACTACACAGTTGCTTTATCTTTCAATGATCTTGTTAGTTAATCTTTGAAAAGTTGCTGGTATGTTTTTTTGCTTCAAATGGCATGTCTTTACATTGTTAAAGTCTATCACTGGTTACGAAAGCTGATATTTCTTTGACATGTCTGGCAGAATTTGACCACATCTTTATACAATCTTGCCCACTAAAAATGTTTTATTATTTTAACTCATCTTTCCGTACGACCCAAGTGACCTATCATTGGATTTTTGTGTGCCACTTGTAAAAATTTGTTGCAGAACCTAAGTATAACTATCACTTTGGGTTCCGGCTCATTCCTCATTGGCCGGTGTTTGAGGTAAACAGTATTTTCTCATTAGCACCTTGTATTTTAAATAATATTCTCGTGTTAGTTCTGTTTAGTTTTTGAGGAGGCTGTTTCTTACACCTCTCTCAATTTGTCTGTTGTACTTCTGTTAAAGAATCTATTAGCATCAACCTTTTTACCTTCCTCCCTTTTCCTAAATGTTTTGAAAAGTGGCAGATATCATAGTTATCCACCAAAATTGCCACCTCTTGAATTTTTAATACTTGACACTCATCTAAATAAGTCTTGATGGCGACCAGAATATAATTTTGGAATTATTCCATAATCTTGATTTACCTCAGGTTGTTGAAATTTTTCTCTAATGTTGGTGATCAAGCCCATTGATCTCACGGCAATTATTTTTCCTGTGTAAATTTTACAAATATCTGATCAGGTAGCTGTAGGGGTAGGCGATGTCCAAGTGGTATTATCGCTAGGCCATTAATCCAGAAATCCAGCTGATGTTCTGGGGACCGGGGTTCGAATCCCACCATGGCAGATGGTGGAATTGGAATTCCAAAAATAAATGTCTGGAATTAAGAATCTACTGATGACCATGAAATAATTGCCAATTGTCGGAAAAACCCATCTGGTTCAGTAATGTCCTTCAGGGAACGAAATCTGCCACCCTCACCTGGTCTGGCCTACATGTGACTCCAGACCCATGGCAATGTGGTTGACTCTCAACTGCCCTCTGAAATGGGCTAGCAAGCCACTCAGTTGTGCTAATTGCTACAAAAACTCAAATAAATGAAACTGGACGGATCACCTGGCGTTGACCTAGGCAGCAGAAAAGACAACAGAAACAGTCCTGTCGACCATGCAAAGTTCTCCTCAGTAACATCTGGGGTTTAGTGCCAAAACTGGGAGAGCTGTCTCACAGACTAGTCAAGCAACAGCCTGACATAGTCATACTCACAGAATCATACCTTACAGACAATGTCCCAGACACCACCATCACCATGCCTGGATATGTCCTGTCTCACCGGCAGGACAGACCCAGCAGAGGGGGCGGCACAGTGGTATACAGTCGGGAGGGTGTTGCTCTAGGAGTCCTCAACATTGACTCCGGACCCCATGAAATCTCATGGCTTCAAGTGAAACATGGGCAAGGAAATCTCCTGCTAATTACCACATACCGTCCTCCCTCGGCTGATGAATCAGTATTCCTCAATGCTGAACAACACTTAGAGGAAGCACTAAGGATGGCAAGGGCACAAAATGTACTCTGGGTGGGGATTTCAATGTCCACCACCAAGAGTGGCTCAGCAGCAGTACCACTGATCGAGCTGGTCGGATCCTAAACGACATAGCTGCTAGACTGGGTCTGCGACAGGTGGTGAGGGAACCAACAAGAGGGAAAAACATACTTGACCTCATCCATACTAATCTGCCATCTGCAGTTGCATCTATCCGTGACAGTATCGGTAAGAGTGACCATCGCACAGTCCTTGTGGAGACAAAGTCCCGCCTTCACATTGAGAACAACTTCCATCGTGTTGTGTGGCAGTATCACCGTGCGAAATTGGACAGACTTCGCACAGATCTAGCAACTCAAGACTGGGCATCCATGAAGCACTGTGGGCCATCAACAGGAGCAGAATTGTACTCCAACACAATCGTAACCTCATGGCCCAGCCTATCCCCCACTCAACCATGACTATCAAGCCAGGGGGATCATAGATCATAGAACATAGAACATAGAACATTACAGTGCAGTACAGGCCCTTCGGCCCTCGATGTTGTGCTGACATGTGAAACCAATCTGAAGCCCATTTAACCGACACTATTCCATTATCATCCATAAGTTTATCCAGTGACCATTTAAATGCCCTTAAAGTTGGCGAGTCTACTACTGTTGCAGGCAGGGCATTCCACACCCTTACTACTCTCTGAGTAAAGAACCTACCTCTGACATTTGTCCTATATCTATCACCCCTCAATTTAAAGCTATGTCCCCTCGTGCTAGCCGTCACCATCCGAGGAAAAAGGCTGTTATGTCCACCCTATCTAATCCTCTGATCATCTTGTATGTCTCTACTAAGTCACCTCTTGACCTTCTTCTCTCTAACAAAAACAGCCTCAAGTCCCTCAGCCTGTCTTCATAAGACCTTCCCTCCATACCAGCCAACATCCTGGTAAATCTCCTCTGCACCCTTTCCAATGCCTCCACATCCTTCCCATAATGCGGCGACCAGAACTGTACGCAATACTCCAAGTGCAGCCGCACCAGTGTTTTGTACAGCTGCAACATGACCTTATGGCTCCAAAACTCAATCCCTCTACCAATAAAACCTAACACACTGTATGCCTTCCTAAGAACCCTATCAACCTGGGTGGCAACTTTCAGGGATCTATGCACATGGACACCGAAATCTCTCTGCTCATCCACACTACCAAGAATCTTACCATTAGCCCTGTACTCTGTATTCCTGTTACTCCTTCCAAAGTGAATCACCTCACACTTTTCCGCATTAAACTCCATGTGCCACCTCTCAGCCCAGCTCTGCAGTTTATCTATGTCTCTGTGTAATCTGCAACATCCTTCTGCACTATCCACAACTCCACTGACTTTAGTGTCATCCGCAAATTTACTAACCCATCCTTCTACGCCCTCATCCAGGTCATTTATAAAAATGACAAACAGCAGTGGCCCCAAAACAGATCCTTGCGTACGCCACTAGTAACTGAACTCTAGGATGAACATTTCCCATCAACCACCACCCTCTGTCTTCTTACAGCGAGCCAATTTCTGATCCAAACCACTAAATCACCCTCAATCCCATGCCTCCGTATTTTCTGCAATAGTCTGCCGTGGGAAACCTGATCAAACGCTTTACTGAAATTCATATACACCACATCAACCGCTTTACCCTCATCCACCTGTTTGGTCACCTTCTCAAAGAACTCAATAAGATTCGTGACGCACAACCTACCCTTCACAAAACCGTGTTGACTATACCTAATCAAATTATTCCTTTCTAGATGATTAAAAATCCTATCTCTTATAATCCTTTCCAACACGTTACCCACAACCGAAGTAAGGCTTACTGGTCTATAATTACCAGGGTTGTCTCTGCTCCCCTTCTTGCACAGGGGGACAACATTTGCTATTCTCCAGTCTTCTAGCACTATTCCTGTAGACAATGATGGCATAAAGATCAAAGCCAAAGGCTCTGCAGTCTCCTCCCTAGCTTCCCAGAGAATCCTAGGATAAATCCCATCCGGCCCCTCTCAATCAACCCTGGTTCAATTGTGCCCAGCCCTTGTAGTTTCCTTCCCCATCCTATGCATCCTAAATCTTGCCTAATCGCCTCATAACTGCCTTTCCCCCAGCTATAACTCTTGCCCTGCGGTACATACCTATCCCTTTCCATCGCTAAAGTAAACGTAACCGAATTGTGGTCACTATCACCGAAGTGCTCACCTACTCCAATTCTAACACCTGGCCTGGTTCATTACCCAGTACCAAATCCAATGTTGCCTCGCCTCTTGTTGGCCTATCTACATACTGTGTCAGGAAACCCTCCTGCACACATTGGACAAAAACTGACCCATCTAAAGTACTCGAACTATAGCGTTTCCAGTCAATATTTGGAAAGTTAAAGTCCCCCATAACAACTACCCTGTTACTTTCGCTCCTATCCAGAATCATCTTTGCTATCCTTTCCTCTACATCTCTGGAACTTTTCGGAGGCATGTAGAAAACTCCCAACAGCGTGACCTCTCCTTTCCTGTTTCTAACCTCAGCCCATACTACCTCAGTAGACGAGTCCTCATCACACATCCTTTCTACCACCATAATACTGTCCTTGACTAACAATGCCACACCTCCCCCTCTTTTACCACCTTCCCTGATCTTACTGAAACATCTAAACCCCGCAACCTGCAACAACCATTCCTGTCCCTGCTCTATCCATGTCTCTGAAATGGCCACAACATCAAAGTCCCAGGTACCAACCCATGCTGCAAGTTCACCCACCTTATTCCGGATGCTCCTGGCATTGAAGTAGACACACTTCAAACCACCTTCCTGCCTACTGGTACACTCCTGTGACCTTGAAACCTTATTCATGACCTCACTACTCTCAACCTCCTGTACACTGGAGCTACAATTCAGGTTCCCACCCCCCCGCTGAAATAGTTTAAGCCCTCCCGAATAGCATTAGCAAATTTCCCCCCCAGGATATTGGTACCCCTCTGGTTCAGGTGTAGACCATCCTGTTTGTAGAGCTCCCACCTACCCCAGAATGAGCCCCAATTATCCAGGTATCTGAATTCCTCCATCCTGCACCCATCCCTTTCGCTATGTGTTCAACTGCTCTCTCTCCCTATTCCTCACCTCGCTAGCATGTGGCACGGGTGACAAACCAGAGATAACAACTCTGCTTGTTCTAGCTCCAAGCTTCCACCCTAGCTCTTTGAATTTCTGCCTTACACCCCATCCCTTTTCCTACCTATGCTGTTGGTCCCTATGTGGACCACGACTTGGGGCTGCTCCCCCTCCCCTTTAAGGATCCCGAAAACACGATCCAAGACATCACGGATCCTGGCACCTGGGAGGCCATACACCAACTGCAAGTCTGTCTTGTTCCCACAGAATGTCCTATCTGTCCCCCTAACTATGGAATCCCCAATGACTAATGCTGTCCTCCTCTCTGCCCTTCCTTTCTGAGCAACAGGGACAGACTCTGTGCCAGAGACCTATACCCCATGGCTTTCCCCGGTAAGTCGTCCCCCCCAACAGTATCTAAAACGGTATACTTGTTATTGAGGGGAACGGCCACAGGGGATCCCTGCACTGCCTGCCTGTTCCCTTTCCATCGCCTGACTGTAACCCATCTCCCTTTTTCCTGTACCTGAGTGTGACTACCTCCCTGTAACTCCTCTCAATTACCCCCTCAGCCTCCCGAATGATCCGAAGTTCATCCAGCTCCAGCTCCAGTTCCCTAAAGCGGTTTCCGAGGAGCTGCAGTTGGGTGTACTTCCCGCAGATGAAGTCAGCGGGGACACTAGTGGGGACCCTTACCTCCCACATCTACAGGAGGAGCATGCAACTACCCTAACGTCCATTCCCACTGTATGAATTCTCAAACAGACTATTGAGAGAAAAATAAAACTAGTAACCTTACCAAATCGGCGCTCAGAACCTTTTTTTTGGTTAGAGGAGGAGGATGGGTGGGAGACACTACCTAAGTAGTGTTTTGGGTAAAGCAACTGCCCAAATATATTACCTCACTTACTCAGCCGTCCCGTGTCCGCTCCTACTAAACCTTCCCAGCAGTCCCCTTGCACTCTCTCTCGACTCCCACCGCTGAACAATTGGAGGCTGCTGACTCCACGAGGCAAGTCCGTCTAAGTGATAAGCAGCAGTCCCCTCGCTCTCTCTTGACTCCCCTGGTTCAATGGAGAGTGCAGGAGGGCATGCCAGGAGCGGCGCCAGGCATACCTGAAGATGAGATATCAACCTGGTGAAGCCACCAAATCGGACTACTTGCACGGCAAGCAGTGAAAGCAGCAAGTGATAGCAGAGCTAAGCGGTCCCACAACCAACGGATCAGATCTAAGCTCTGCAGTACTGCCACATCCAGTCGTGAATGGTGGTGGACAATTAAATAACTCACTGGAGGAGGAGGCTCCATAAATATCCCCATCCTCAATGATGGAAGAGCCCAGCACATAAGTGCAAAAGATACGGCTGAAACATTCGCAGCAATCTTCAGCCAGAAGTGCCGAGTGGATGATCCATCTCGGCCTCCTCCAGTGGTCCCCAGCATTACAGATACCAGTCTTCAGCCAATTTGATTCACTCCACATAATATCAAGAAACGGCTGGAGGTACAGGATGCTGCAAAAGCTACCAGCCCTGACAACGTTCCGGCAAAAGTACTGAAGATTTGTGCTCCAGAACTAGCCGCTCCCTTAGTCAAGCTGTTCCAGTACAGTTACAACACTGGTATCGACCCGACAATGTGGAAAATTGCCCAAGTGTGTCCTGTACACAAAAAGCAGGACAAATCCAACCCGGCCAATTACCACCCCATCAGCCATCTCTCGATCATCAGTAAAGTGATGGAAGGGGTCATCAACAGTGCTATCAAGCAGCACCTGCTCAGTGACGCCCAGTTTGGGTTCTGCCAGGGCCACTCAGCTCCTGATCTCATTACAGTCTTGGTTCAAACATGGACAAAAGAGCTGAATTCCAGAGGTGAGGTGAGGGTGACAGCCTTCGACCAAGTGTGGCATGGAGTAGCCATGGCAAAACTGGAATCAATGGGTATCAGGGGGCAAACGCTCCAGTGGTTGGAGTCATACCTGACACATAGGAAGATGGTTGTGGTGGTAGGAGGTCAATCATCTCAGCTCCAGGACATCTCTGCAGGAGTTCCTCAGGGTAGTGTCCTATGCCCAACCATCTTCAGCCGCTTCATCAATGACCTTCCCTCCGTCATAAGGTCAGAAGTGGAGATGTTTGCCGATGATTGCACAATGTTCAGCACCATTCGTGACTCCTCGTACACTGAAGCAGTCTGTGTTCGAAATCAACAAGATCTGGACAATATCCAGGCTTGGGCTGACAACTGGCAAGTGACATTCACGCCCCACAAATGCCAGGCTATGACAATCACCAATAAGAGACAATCTAACCACCGTCCCTTGATATTCAATGGTGTTACCATCACTGAATCCCCCACTATCAACATCCTGGGGGTTACCATTGACCAGAAACTCAACTGGACTCACCACATTAACACAGTGGCTACAAGAGCAGGCCAGAAGCTGGGAATACTGCGGCGAGTATTCTGACTCATCTCCTGACTCCTCAAAGCCTGTCCACCATCTACACGGCACAAGTCAGGAGTGTGGTGGAATACTGCCCATTTGCCTGGATGAGTGCAGCCCCAACAACACTCAAGAAGCTTGACACCATCCAGGACAAAGCAGCCCGCTTGATTGGCACTACATCAACAAACATTCACTCCCTCCACCACCGATGCTCAGTAGCAGCAGTGTGTACTATCCACAAGATGCACTGCAGAAATTCACCAAGATCCTCAGACAGCACCTTCCAAACACACGACCGCTTCCATTTAGAAGGACAAGGGCAGCAGGTATATGGGAACACCACCACCTCCAAGTCACTCACCATCCTGACTTGGAAATATATCGCCGTTCCTGGGTCAAAATCCTGGAACTCCATCCCTAATAGCATTGTGGATCAACCCACAGCAGGAGGAATGCAGCGGTTCAAGAAGGCAGCTCACCACCAGCCCACATCCCACAAAATGAGTAGAAAACAAAAGGTTTTATCTTATGGTCCTAAATTTTAATTGATTAAACTTCAGGCCCGGGTTTATAAATATTGAGTATTGCTTTTTTCTTTAACAACTTCATAGTCTGTAAGCTGTTCTTCTGACCGACAGGTGTACACAGCTGTACCAGCAGGGTTCAAGCACATTTTGGCCAATTTGACGTCACATTCGCTTTTTAAAATATGATGAAATAGCTTATAATTCCATTCTATCTGTCAATTTAGGCACTAAGTAAAGATTTTTAGTTAAATCAGAATCATCCTTTGAATTACTAACTCTTCTTTCTCCCTTTACTCTAAACTATTCTTTAGACAAGTCATATTGTTTGACTTATATCTCAGGTTCGAGCTCTCACATTTCCAGTTCCCTTTCTATTCTGCTGTATTTTTATTTCTCCTTTCTTTCTGATTCATGGTATTTAGTATCTCTTTCATTCCTCCAATTCAAGTAGTTTTTTCAGTTGTAACTGAATCTCAACTAATTCCATATTATACATTGTCTCTCCTTTTAATCCTGAATGCTGGACAATCACTTGAATTGTATTATCCTTATGAAGTCCTGCTTCTATCTCTACCTTCATTTTGTACGCTAACGTGCTGTTTTTAGCCTTCGTCAAAGAGTTTTATGTTGTTACTTCTGCTACTACCAGAAAAATCTTAGCAACAATCAATACAATTTAAAGTTTTTAATTTGCACAAATACTTGACCCCACAGATCCTTCTTGAACTTCAGAGTTTTTTTGATCCTGGATGTGCCCTACTTAATTATAATTCCAGCTGAACAAGTCAGCTCCAAAAGTGATACTTGGCTTGATAGATCCAAGCTTTGTTTCTTCTTTTTACAACTGTGGAGGTCAGTTGATGGAAACATTCACATTGCAGTATACTTTTAACTTAAAAAAAGCATTCGTTAAACAGAGAAACATACACTATATTGCACTTGATAAAAAGGTTGGAGAGATTTCATTACAAAGCCTAGAAAAGCATTCAAACTTTTATCTCAATAGTATCCTTAGAAACACCAACCCCCAATTAACCTGTATATCAAGGCTTCTTGCTTAGGCTGCTACAGCTGCAATTGGTTTGCTTCCAATAAATTTCCAAGGACCCACTAGATGCTTTTTCTACAGCTGGCATATTTCCCTGAAACTTACAAACATACAAAAAAAAACCAGATATAGGCCATTCAGTGTGTGTTCCACCATTCAGTAAGATTGTGGCTGATTTGTTTGTGTTTGAATCCCACATTCCCATCTACCTTTGAAAACCTTTGGTTTCCTTGAGTAATAAGGATTTATGTCTCTTTGCCTTAAAAAGTATTCAGTGACTCAGCCTCCCCAACCTTCTGAGGCAGAGAGTTCCAATGTCTCGCAGCCTCCTGAGTGAAGGGAATTATTTAGTTTTAAAATACTAATCTTACACCCAATCTTCTCTCTTTCGAACTGGATGTAATATTCAGTCATACAGTGGTCACTGTTACCTGTCTGTCTTTACTCTGAATTTATTAATTAATCCTGTCACATTACACCACACCAAGTCTAATATGACCTGCTCTCTGTTTGGCTCCAGAATGTAATGATTGAAGAGTCTACTTCAAAAGCATTCTGTGAACTCCCAAATCAGGCTGGTACTCCCAATCTCAATATAGTGTGGCTCTGGAGGAACACAGCAGGTCAGGCAGCGTCAGAGGAGCAGGAAAGTCGATGTTTTGGGTCAGGACGCTTCATCAGTCCTCTTATCCTAAAAATATGACCTCTCATTCTAGACTGCCTCACGAGGAAGCATCCTTTCTACATTGTTTTGTCAATCCCTTTAGCATTTTATATACCTCAACTAAATCTCCTCTCATTCTTCTAAATTCCAGAGAGTATAGGCCTAAAGTAGTTCCAGTAGGGATAGCATAATGAGTGACATTGACGCTGTTTTCTGCAGCAAAAAGAAACACGCTGGATGACTAGTGCCAGGATTGACGCTATCTCAAAGCCAGAGAGTATCTTTCAGGGGAGAGGAGAGATCTAGCTGTCATCACCCACGTAAGTACTAATGACAAAGACAGGATAAAGAAAAAAAAATTCTGCACAGAAAGTAGGAAAGACTAGGCACTATATTGAAAAGCAGAGCCTCAAAGGTTACAATCTCTGGATTATTATCCAAGCAACATATAAATTGGCATTGTGTGCATAAAGTTACAGAGATGAATACATGACTCAAAGATTGGTGTGGAAGAAGTGAGTTCTGGTTCATAAGGCGCTGGTACCAGTACTGGGAAAGTGGGGCTGTACCACTGGGATGGTCTACATCAAAAAGACAAAACCAAAGGCATGTAGCATTCGTAAGCAAGTGAACAAATTGATACTGCATGCTGAAGTAAGTATATAGGATATGACAGCCATACCTTGGTGTGGTTGTAGGATGACAAGGATTGGGACCTGAATGTTGAGGGTTGTATGACATTAAAGTAGAATAGGAAGTTAGCTTACGGTGGAGGGATAGCACTTTTAATCAAGGATGGTATTTGTGCAATAGTTAGAGATGACCTTCATTCAGGATGTCAGGATGTAGAACTGGTTTGGGGGAGATGAGAAACAATAGGGTAAAAAAGTCACTATTGTTGTGTGCAGGTTCCCTAATAATAATAAAAATTAAGGACAAAGTATACAAGAAGAAATATTTGATACTTATGATAAAGAGACAGCAATAATTATGGGTGACTTCTACATATTAACTGGAAAAATTAGATTGGCAGTACCAGGAAACAGTAAGAACTGCAGATGCCAGAAGTCAGAGTCGATACAGTGATGATGTTTCCTCGTGAGGCAGTCTAGAATGAGAGGTTTTAGGATAAGAGGTAGTAAGGTAACAGGTTCAAAACAGAGATGAGGAGGAATTATTTCTCTGAAAGGGTCTGAATCTGTGGAATTCACTACCCAACATTGTGGTGGATGCTGGATCATTAAGTAAATATAAGGAGGAGAGAGACATTTTTAATTAGTGATTAGTAATTTTAATTAGTAACAAGTTTGAGGGTTATGGAGAATGGGTAGGAAAGTGGAGATGAGACCAAAATGAAACCAGGCACGATTGTATCAAATGGTGGAACAAGTTCGAGGGGCTGAATTGCCAACTGCTGCTCCTAGTTCGTTTTTTTTTGCTTTTATAGAGTTCACACACTTAGAACCATGCTGTAGCCTTGACCCATCACCTGTCCACTCATCCTTAATGCATTTTTTAAATTTATCACCAATTTGTGTACTATATTAACAATTAAGAGTAGAATAGATCATAGCCACTTGTCAGGTACTAATCAATCAACTAGCTGCTTTACTTGTTGTAGACCAAGAGCCGTTTCCACATTCTCAAATTTGCACTGAGTTTCCTCAGCTGCACTCCTTTTCCTGAAAGCCAAAACATACAGCAAACTAAACTTATTCTTATTTTGATTTCAGAGCAAGCACACAAGTTCCTTAAACTCAGTTTCTAGCATTTTTGCAGCAATTTTTACTGGAGAGTTTAACACTCCTGCCTCCACTCTCTGGCACACAGACTCACACAGAGATTGACTGACTCCCTTCTGGGTTTTTCTGTGTCTCTTGTGTATCACTGTACTCCTGTCAACTAGGCCATAAAATATTGGAGCAGAATTAGGCATTTTGGCCCGTTGGATCTACTCCCGGTCAAAGACTTGGCCTCCATAGCCTTCTGTGACAATAAGTCCCACAGATTCACTACCCTCTGGCCGAAGAAATTCCTCCTCATTTTCAGTTCTAAAGGGGTTGACCAGCTGACCCTTCGCTCTGAAGCTGTGCCCTTGGGTCCTAGTCTCTCCTGCTAGTGGAAACATCTTCTCCATATCCACTCTATCTAGACTGTCAGTATTCTGTAAGTTTCAATGAGACTACCCCAGCCCCCCCATCCTTCTAAACTCCACTAAGTCCTCAGCCACTCCTCATACAACAAGCCCTTCATCCCTGGGATCATTCTTATAAGCCTTAGCAAAATAGCTTAGTTTTCATAGAATCCTTACAGTGTGGAAACAGGTCCTTTGGCCAACAAGACCACACCAACCCTCAGGGCATCCCACCCAGACCCATCCCCCTATAATCCACCTAATCTACACATCCCTGAACACTATGGGCAATTTAGCATGGCCAATCCACCTATCCTGCACATTTTTGGACAGTGGGAGGAAACTGGAACACCCGGAGGAAACACATGCAGGCACTGGGAGAACGTGCAAACTCCGCACAGACAGTCGCCTGAGGGTGGAATCGAACCCGGGTCCCTGGCGCTGTGAGGCAGCAGTGCTAATCACTAAGCCACCATGCTGCCCATATCCTACCTTTTTTAACATACTAAATTACTAACCCACTTCTTCACTTCAAAGGTTGTAATACTCTCATTAAAAAATGCTTGTATATAAACAGACTTCCTGACTCTGTAAACCAAGCTCACATGAATTCTTAAACTTAGAGTTATACAGTGTTCCTAACAATACAATCATGGTTTTTAGAAATGTATGAAAAAGTACTACTTGAGAATTAAGGGGCAAATCTGATTTTGGTATTGCATCAAATAAATGCGAATATTGTGTTTTTGCAAATGATGGATGAAAGAATATATTGGAGGATAACTATAGAACCATTTCTAAATGATTCTAAAGAAAACTATTAACATTCAATTTCAAATCAGTTTTGCCAGATTGTATGCAGTCTGGACTGTTGACAAGTTGGAGAAGCATAAACTAGCCACATTGATCTAAAAACAGAATCCATAGTTAGAGATCAAATTATTGAGCAATTGGAAATGTTGAGAATAAAGATATTCAGTATTTTCATTGAAGGAAAAAAGTGTTAACATTTTGGGTCCAGTGATCCTTCCTCAGAACCCTTCCTCTGAGGAAGGGTCACCGGACCCGAAACATTAATGTTTTTTCTTTACAGATGCTGCCAGACTTGCTGAGCTTTTCCAACAACTTTGTTTTTGTTCCTGATTTACAGCATCCGTAGTTCTTTTGTTTGTTATTCAGCATTTTCATTGCCTTTTTGGAAGAGATTTTTAAATTGATTAAATTAGATGTAATTTTTTTTTTTAAAAGATGCTTAATAAGGTAAAGATGACTTCTTGTACTTCCTCACTTCAGTGTTGGATAGATACAGTGTGCTTGATTTGTGTTCTGGATCGATTTTATAGCCAGCTCATTGACTTGGTCCATTCACACACCTGCCCAAACTTTGTGCTGAATAACAGGGGTGAATACAAAAGCGCAATGAATTTATCTATCATAATCTTTTCCACACCTATGTAACCTTCATCCATTTGTAAGCCTGTTTTCACTGTGCATCAGATCAGTGCGGATTGCTCAAATTGTTTTTAATCACTCTTCTCTCAATCACTTTAAGGCCATTCTTTACTGTATGCTTCCTTACTTGCTAGTATATCCTCATTACACTTGGTATGGCCTTCTATGTTAAAGTTGCTATGTAAATGAATTATTGTTGACTTCTGTTGGCATCACCCAAAAGAGGCCGGACCTCTCCTCACATACAGGGAAGGAACGTCAGATGAAGAACCTTTCTTACTGCTGCTGAAAGACAGACTTACGGCAGTAATGAGCGAAGGTTAGGAGCAGGTCATTTGCCTACCTTATTTCCAGCTAGCATGTGGTGTAGTGTATCTGATGTAGAAAATTGGGTGTAGGGGTGGCAGTTGAGAGCTTACCCTTAGTAATATAGACAAGGTCACAAACCATTGATTAAGTTTTTTTTTAAGTTTGTTAGTTGTTTAAAAGATAGATTGACTCAGCAAATGCTAGTTGTAATTTGAGAGCATTAGCTCTCAAATTTTTTTACATGAATGAATGAATGGATGTTTGTTTAAGGTGTCATTTCTTTTCAGAGCCAAATGGGAAAGTTTGAACAAGAAAGGCTGCATTTGGAGCACCTTTATGAAAAGAAGGTAATGAAGTATACTGCAGAGCAGTGAAAAGACTGTTATTGCACAATTAGTACCATTGACAAAGTGGAAACTACATAGGGGGCATCAAAGGTTGTATATATATTAGTAATTGGATTAACTGCTTCATCAAAGGTAACTTCTAGGCCGTGTAAGGAGAGAAGTTCACTTGTGATGCCTAACAAATAGTCAAATTGCTGTGAATAATTTGCAGTTTAATTGATGGCTATTTATTTCATTGTGTTTAATGAACCTGCTAAAAGAAACAAGATTGGGAGGACAGTTTGCTGTTTCAGTATGAATTCCACATATACAAAACATTCTTGCAATAGTTGGAAAAAATGTGAATGTTTCAAATTTGAAATGATGTAAAGGGTCCACTAAGGGGAATTGAAATGATTCAATGTAGTGGGTGTGAATTTTCATTTTTTTGTTTTATTATCATGGTGCGAACGACGTGCTGTGCTTTTACTCTTTCTTTGTAAATAGATGAGATGTTCAATAAGTTGAAAGATATACACCTCCCAAGAACAATAAGGTTTACCTTACAAGGGACATCATCACTTTGAAAAAGCATTTGTCAGATGTTTTATTATTTGTTTCCATATACACTGTACAGTCTAATTAATCACAGTGTAACATATATTGTATTACATGAATGGTATTTTGACAAAAATGACACCATGCACTGCTGTCTTTTCTTGTAACAGTCAAGAAATTCATCAGGGAGATAGCAAGAACTGCACGTGATGGAGTCAGAGCTAACAAAGTGTGGAGCTAGAGGAACACAGCAGGCTAGGCAGCATCAGAAGAATAGGAAAGCTGACTTTTTGGGTCGGGACCCTTTTCTGAAGAAAGCTTTCCAGTTCCTCTGACGCTGCCTGGCCTGCTTTGTTCCTCCAGCTCCACTCTTGTTATTATCTCATGATATTTATCACGTTTGTTTTAGAAACAGTATCCTTTCAACTATAAAGTAAAAGGAGCAGGAAATATCTTTTTTTCTGAATTTGGATTACCTGAAATAACCGTGGATGCATGGATGCTGTTGTAACATAATTCTTGCCTTATGGGAAGCATTGAAGTGGCACCATTAAGCCACTAATCACAAATGGCGCATCCTAAAGAATTCTACATGTGTGCAACACACCTGCTTTGCGTTAACAAATTGCTGCTTTCTGTCCCAATAAAACTATAATAGACTGGCAGTAATGCAAAAGCTGTAGAGTCCAGGAGTTAGAACAGCTGAAAGAATTTTTTGTGCTTTTAGACACTAGAAAGTGATAGTCAGTGTTTCCTCTAGAGTGTTTGCTGGAAGTATCACAAGGCTGAAGAGTACCTCTAACTGTCACTAATGTAATTAACAAGACTCAATAGATGCAAAATGAAAGAAAGGCTTGACAACTTGGCTTTTGAAAGTATTAGTGATGTGAGAGCTGTGGCTATAAAACACAGATGAGCATTGAGATGGTTGCGGTGTTTGCAATAATGGGCACTAAAACTTGAAATGCGCCATTTAAAATAGTCATTGCAGCAAAAAAAACCCTTTATATTTAGTTTGTTACAGAGAT
>JAHRHZ010000083.1:2227198-2288552 GCA_024137785.1 Ginglymostoma cirratum
TTCCTGCTCCTCTGATGCTGCTTGGCCTGCTGTGTTCATCCAGCTCTACACCTTGTTATCTCTTTACACTTAGTTTATTTTGTTGGAAATAATTCCTTCCCTTTTATACACTTGGATCTGCAACCACCATCAATGGCCCAACAAGATATGTAGAGAAACCTGGTCCATGACCATTACAACACCAGTAAACAAACTGCTTGGATGCAATTTGTAGTGTCTTGGGAAGTAGAGCCTAATGTCTTTCTCCTTTCATGCTCTGCCTATTACCTTTCCAGATCATGACCGAAAGCAGGAAGACCATAGGATGTGGGAGCAGAAAAGGCCATTCAGCCCTTCAAATTTGCTCTGCCATTGATTGAGATCACGGTGCATCTGATAATCCACAATTTCCTACCTTTACCCCATAACCTTTGATTTCTTGAGTGATTAAAAATCTATCTATCTTAGTTTTGAATATATTTAACAACCCAAACTCTGCGTTAAAGAATTCTGCAGATCTGCTATAGTCTGAGGGAAGAACCACCTCCTCATCTCTGGCCTAACATCAGTGACCCCTTACTCTCAGATTATGCCCTCTGGTCCTAGACTCTTCTACAGGCGGAAAGAACCTCTCGGTATCAACCCTGTCAAGTCCCTTCGAATCCTCTCTGTTTCTATATGGTCACCCCTCATTCTTCAAACTTCCAGTGAGTACAGGGCCAGTTTGCTTACTGTATCTTCATAAGACAGCCCCTCCATACTCAGGGTGAGCCTTCTCTAGACTGCCTCTAATGCCAGTACACCTTTCCTTAGATAAGTGGACCAAAACAATTCACAGAATTCCAGATGTAGTGTAACTAATGCCATGCATACTTTTAGCAATATGCCTTTATAAGACCATAAGAAATGGGAACAGGAATGTAGGCCATTCGGCCCCTCAGGCTTACTTTCCTATATTTCCTCTGTACTCTTAATTGCCCTTCTGTCAAGAATCTATCTATCTCAGCCTTAATAATACTCTGTGGACCCTGCTCCCACATCTCTCTGTGGCAGAGAGATCCCTGTGATTCTTAAATCCCTGTGTACTTTGGCTTCCTACAGTCTTTCTCCAATTAAATAGTATTCAGCGCCTCTACTCTTCCTGCTAAAGTGCATAACCTCAAATTTTTCCATCTGCTGAGTTTTATCCATTTGCTTAACCCGTGTATATCCATCTGCATGTTATTTGTGTCATCCTCACTACTTGTCTTGCCATCTATTTTTGTATCATCCACAAACTTGGCAATAGTAGATTTACTTTCCTCATCCAAGTCTTAAGTATATATTGTAAATAATTGTGGCCCCCAGCACTGATCCCTGTGGTAAACCTCCAGTTACAGGACGCCATCCTTAAAATTCCCTCCTTGTCTTAACTCTCTGTCTATTAGTTAGCCAATCCTCTGTCTATGCTAATATACCACCTCAACATCATGGGCTCCTATTAAGTAGTATAAAGTGTTGTGACTTATTAAATGCCTTCTTGAAATCCTTTGCTTCCCCGTTATTCTGCTTGTTCTCTTCTCAAAGAAATCTAATAAATTTGTAAGGCATGATTTTCCCTTATGAAACTCATGTCAACTCAGTGTGATTTATATTAACTATTTCTAAATGCATTGCTATTACATTCTTTACAGTAGGCTCAAAAATTTTGCATTTTTGTATCCTTCCCGTTTTGGATAAAGATATTACATTCACAGTTTTCCATTCCTCTAGCACTTTCCCAGAACCTGATGATTCTTTGAAGATTACTACTGTATATATCTATAGCTAATATTTTTAA
Source organism: Ginglymostoma cirratum (assembly GCA_024137785.1). Classification (NCBI taxonomy): domain Eukaryota; kingdom Metazoa; phylum Chordata; class Chondrichthyes; order Orectolobiformes; family Ginglymostomatidae; genus Ginglymostoma; species Ginglymostoma cirratum. The sequence goes on from JAHRHZ010000083.1 coordinate 2,228,997, forward strand.
TATCAGGATGGATCCCGTCAATCGAGGCCACCTATTAGTCTTTAGCCACTTAGTTTCCTGAGTTTTTTTCTCTAGTGATAGTTATTGTATTTACTTCCTCTTCTCCTTTTCTCCTTCTGCTCCTTGGTTATTTAGTATTTTTGGGATACTATTAATGTCCTGGACTGTGAAGACTAATGCAAAATAGTTATTCAGTTCCTGTGCCATTTCCTAGTTCCACACGATTATTTCTCCATCCTCATTCCCTATTAGTCTATGCTTGCTTTGGCCTCTGTTATAAAGCGGAGGTTGACCCCCTCTGAGAACTAAAACTGAAACACCCAGAGAGGCTTGCCTTGCCCTACAATCTGTTAAAACGTGGTATAACCTGCCTCTCAACCCCCAATCTGTTACAAAGGAGTGGTTAAATGAACTAAACTCCTGACACTCACTCAATAATCAACAAGTAACAATTTAGTTATCTAACTCTGACTGTGAACAAATTAACTGAAATTCTAACAAACCAAATAATTCTCATCTAACTACCAAGTATTCCCAAATAAAATAAGATTCTAATGGTATACTGTTTCAATAAATGTAAGTCCCACTTATATAAAACCGAAATAAAGCAGTACTTAGAACTTAGTCTCTTGAAATTACAGCCAGCTTTTGTCTTCTGGAAGATTCTGTGCCTTGTCTGTTGATCTTCTGTCAGGAATGTTCTCTCTATGAATTTTTATGTCAGAAATATTAGCTAAGAATGCTGCGGTACCTTTATTAATTAGATGATGCTTTCTCTAAGAGCCGAGAGAGCTGATTTCTTACCAGACAGCTGTTGGTTCTCTTCCGATTTTCCAAATGCCCTCATTTTTTACAACCTTGATGACATTTCAGTTTCTTACAATAGGATTTGTCCTTTGTTTTCAAAACCATCAGATTTAAATTTTATTGGGTTTTGGTATCTAAGAGCCTGGTTTAAATTAATTGGCTACATTCAAGTTTGTTGCCTTAATAAAAATGCTACTTTGCCTGCTAACAGTATAGCCGTTTGATACAAATGTTACAATTCAGCTGCTTGGTGCACCTGCAAACCCACAAGCTGCCCACAGACCTTTTTGTCTCTCCAAGTCCACATCATCTTTTAAAGGGACCATGCACTGCCTTCCCGCCCCAATCATTTTGCAAACATCGATATTTTAAAAACACCAAATTTTAACATTCTGCCTTCCAATCCACATGTACTGTACCCAACTTAGCAATACTTCTCGCTTCCATTTCACACATATAAAGAATCTCTTGATGCCCAGCTTGATATTATTTGTAGTTTACCATAAAAAAATTTATTATCCTATAAAATCTCATACTTAATCTAATACTTAATACCAGCTATTCATTTTCAGAAAGAAACGAGAAAAACACTGGAGATGTAAACACAAACTGAAGATCTTACTTTTACTCTAAAGAATAAAAAAGATCAGCTTCTTTTCCAACACTGACATCACACTGTGCTGATTTCACTGCAGGTAGACCTCTCAATCCAAGCTCTGTTCCGCCTTTGCTCTGAATTCCAACTTGTAGCAAATTTCCAATTCATTCACTTGGCATTATCTCACTCAAAATCTCCCTCATGTTGCCCATGCTCATTATTGACCCATAACTTTACAATACAAAGGATTTCAGGCACTATGCAAAATATTTCCACTCAAGGTGTCTATCTGTATTTGTGTTTTAAAGGAGCTTATTAATTTTAACCTGACACAACTGTTCAAGCTCAGGTTATTATTAGAAAACTTATTATTCTTGTTTGCTAAATCTAATTTTTCAGCAGCATCAGGAAACATACAATTCATAACAAATTTCTGCATTAAGGTGGATGATACATTAAATTCCGGAAAAATTGAATATGGTGGTACATAGAGATCTGAGGGCTAGTTGTACGGTCATGCAGTTCTTATATACGTATAGGTCAAAGACTGGACTACACCATTATGTCCCAGCTATTCAACCCAAAAATGCTGCTGGGCATATTAAATTTGTCCACTGGCCTGCTTTGCTTCTTTTTTTCTCCACTAGCCTTTTCCCCTGCTTGATTTTTACATGAAAGGAATAGAAGTGTTAATTGTGTCTTAAATAGTTAGTAAACAGCTACATTGGTTAACATAGACAGTTTAAATGAAGGGAGAAAGAATAGTTAGAAATCCTAGAATCTCTACTGTGTGAAAGAGGGCCATTTGGGCCCTCGGGTCCACACTGATCCTCCAAAGAGCGTCTCACCTCACTTACCAAAATCCCTGTAACCCTGCATTTCCCATGGCTAATCCACCCAGCCTGCACATTGCTGGACACCATGGACAGTTTAGCATCGCTAAATCCCCTGCACATCTTTGGACTGGGAGGAAACCAAGCAAATAAGAGGAAACCCAAGCACTCACAGAAGGATGTGCAAACTCCATACAGACTGAGTTAGTACTTTTTCCAATTTCCAGGAATGCAATGCCACTAGGGAGGGAGGTAAAGTCAGCTTGACATTAATCATAAACTCATGGAAATGTCTTTGTGGCTGATCACAGAATCCCTACAGTGTGGAAACAGGCCCTTCGGCCCAACAAGTCCACACTGAACCTCAGAGCATCCCACTCAAAGCCATCCCCCTGTAACCCGCCTAATCAACACATCCCTGAATACTATGGGAAATTTAGCGTGGCCAGTCCACCTACCCTGCACATCTTTGGACTGTGGGAGGAAACTGGAGCACCTAGAAGAAATGCACGCAGACACAGGGAGAATGTGCAAACTCCACACAGACAGTCACCCGAGGGTGGCATCGAACCTGGGTCCCTGGTTCTCTGAGGCAGCAGTGCTAACCACTGAGCCACTGTGCACCCCAATCCTTACCAAAAGTTGAATTAGTTGTATTTGCATACTTAACTGTGATCCTCAGTTCTAGCTATATGAGGGAAACATGCCCGTTTGGAACTGGTTGGGTGAAATTGTGGAATTTTTCACGATATTCCGGAATCATGCTAGTTCTGCTTCTAAAAATGATGTTGTGGTAGATGGTTGCAGGCAGAAAAAGTGTCTCCCTGCACCAGCAATCGCCATACACTCAGGTCAGAATTTCTCTTTCCTGCCAGAAAGAGGGGAAACTGGTTTGTGCCTAAATTGTTCTCTGTGTGTTTGAAATATGCCCCCAAAGCACAGAATACCAAGGACCAATTTGGTTTGTTCAATCACCGCAATTCACAACACCAGCAGATTTATCCATCAAACTGCTGACTGTTGTTACAGAATATTTTATCTACTTGCTGCAATTAAGTTTTCTAAAGTGATAAAGCAGTTGATTTTGTTCATATTGCAAAATATATGTAACAAATTAATAATTTAATTCTTGTTTTGTTTTAGATTCATGCCTTACAGTCTGAGAAAGACCAGGAGAAAACAGATGCAATGAAACAAATTCGGAATTTGGAAGAAGCCTTTCGGTAAAGTTGGCCTTGTTTTGCTTTGCACGTTGAATGGATTATAGCATCTTTTGACTTGGTTCAGCTTGTAGAGCATCTGACTTTCAAAGTTGGGCAGTCAGGGTTTGAAGCCAAAGTTGATGTTTGGACACGTAATCTAGATTTATATTTCAGTGTCGGACTGAGCGTTGAACATATTAATACAGCGGTTCTCAAACCTTTTCCTGTGATCCCATTATAATATTTAAGGTTTTCTGAACCCAGAGTGAAAATTTGGTGGTGTCTGAGTTGTTGAACAGTGCATGTTGGAGGCTTCATTTGTTGAGCTTGTGGTGGTGGCAGCAGTGGGTGGCAGTTGCGGTTGGGGTGAGTGCTGTTGGGGTTCAAGCAGTCTTTGTCATAGTCATAAAGTATTGAAACAGGCTCTTCAGCTCACCATATCTACGCCTACCAACATATACTAAAGTACACTAATCCCAGTTACCTGCAGTTGGTCCATAGCCAACTATTCCCTGGCATTTTAAGAAACATCTGGAAAAGCACTTAACTTTCTTTTCCAAATGTTGCTAAAGTCCCTGCTTCCACTATCCCCTCAGGCAGTGCAATATGTATTTCCACCATCTTCTGGGGGGAAAGTAAACTTTTCCTCAAATCCTCCATTAATATACTTACTCCTCACCTTAAACTTATGTCCTCTGGTCTCAGACACATCTGCAATAGAGAAAGGATTCTCATGATGTACCCTATCTAAGCCGCTCAATTTTTATACCTTAATCAGATCCCACCTTGGCCTCCTCTGCTCCAGGGAAAATAAACCTAGACTTTCCATCCCAGGCAATATCCTGGTGAATCTGCTCTGCATCCTTTCTAATGCCATCGCATCATTCCAATAGTGTGGCAACCAGAACTGAACACAGTGTTCCATTTGAGATAACAAAGTGTAGAGCTGGATGAATACAGCAGGCCAAGCAGCATCAGAGGACCAGGAAAGCTGACGTTTCAGGTCTAGACCCTTCTTTAGAAAATTCTGAAGAAGGGTCTAGACCCAAAACATCAGCTTCCTTGTTCCTCTGATGCTGCTTGGTCTGCCGTGTTCATCCGGCTCTACACCTTATTATCTCAGATTCTCCAGCATCGGCAGTTCCTACTATCACAGTATTCCATTTGTGGTCTAACCAATGTTTTATAAAGCTGCTTCTTCTCTGCTTCTACGTTCAATGTCCCAGTTAATGAAGACAAGCATCTGTATGCCTTCTTCACCAACCTGTCTACCTATACTGATGCCTTCAAGGATCTATGGACTTGTGCACCAAGAACCCTTTGTTCCGCAGTACTCTTTGGGGACCTACCATGCATTGTGTAACTGCTTCCCTTATTAGACCTCTCAAAATGCATTGGGAGAGATGATGAAAAAACAAGGTTTTGTCGAAAAGACCTTGATCTGTCCACAGGCTTTTTGCAGCAGCAATCAAGCCTCGGAGCAGCCCATTATATCACATCCACCAACAAAACAAATATGCAAGCATTTGAATGGACTTCGTAGTTGTCAGAAATCAGTCCCAGCTCTATGGCAGCCAATTCTGCCTTATAGAACATAGAACAGTACAGCACAGTACAGGCCCTTCGGCCCATGATGTTGTGCCGAACTTTTACCCAAAACCTAAGGTCTATCTAACCTCCACCGCTACCTTATACTATCATCCATATGGATCTCATAACCTCACTGGGTGTCATGATCCACGTGTTGGGAAAATGCTATAGTAATGTATAAAACTGATGGCAAATGCCGGTTCTGGTAGATATTGAAGTGCTAATAATTGACGAAGAGCATAGTATGTTGGCCAACATTCCTCCCTGTGCCAATATTGTCATTTGATTCATCATTATCACTTGTGAGATTTTGTTGTATGTAATAGTCAGATATCTATACTTTAAATATAGCAGCACTCAAAATAATTCATTATATTTGGAGTAGTGAGCATCTGTGAAGAATGGAACACAGTATTTATGAATTCAAGTCAACACAGTGTGGAGCTGGAGGAATACAGCAGGTCAGGCAGCACCAGAGGAGCAGGAAAGTCGATGCTTTGTGTCGGGACCCTTCAACCGAACTGGGGAGAGAGGAGCTGGGAAATAATTAGAGGGAGGAGGGGTGAGACTGGGGAAAGGTAGGTGGGATGGTGATTGGTAGAGGCAGGTAGGGGATAGTAGGGACTGGTCAGTGGGAAGGGTGGGGAAAATAGGTGGGGAAGAAGATGGACAGGTTGGGTCAGGTCAAGGAGGCAGGGATGAGAGGGAGGGTTGGACTGGGATGAGGCCGGGGTTAGGGAGATTTGAACAGTGGTCAATTCTGTGTTCACACCATTGGGCTGTAGGCTCCTGAGATGAAATATGAGGTGTTGCTCCTCCAGTTTGTGTGTGGTGTCATTGTGGCACTGGAGGAGGCCATTGGTTGAACATGTCATCAAGGGAGTGGGAGGGGAAGTTAAAATAGTTAGCGACCAGAAGGTGTTGTTGATTATAGTGTACAGAGCGCAAATGCTCCACAAATTGGTCCTTGATAGGCTGAATAGCCTATTTCCATACTCACTTCATATGGGAGACTCCTGTCAAGGAATTTCCATCCCCGACATGACTTAAAGGTAAGTGGGCATTTTTAGTCTGATCACTGTTAGAAATAAGGCTTCTGTCCGGATTGGAAGTTCTTGGTTATAAGCTCATTTCTGTGTCAGATGTGATACCTGAGTTGCAAATTGACTTGCAAATGAATTTCCCAAAAATCAGCAACCTTCCCTCTGATCTTCAGCAATCACTATCATCACCCAAATTTCCTTTTGATCTCTCTCTCTAGTCCTCTTCTGAAGCTCTCATCCAACCCTTTAATCTCTCTCCCAACATTTGGGTAAACCTGCTCTTCCAGGTTTCCTGATCAAAGGTCTTCTTCACATGTCAGTGCTGGAAATTCTGTCCAGTAAGTACCAGGACCATTTCCTGTGATCTTCCCATTGTACAGTTAGAGAATATTTTTGCAGGTCCAGACCACCCAACCACCACCTGATTAGAGACACAATCAGAAACCATCTGATATTAGTCATCAACATTTTCTCCATAGAGGAAAGGAATAAATTGATCCAAGCTATCGTCATATCACTGTCCTTTATAGTTCTACCTAATTGGCATTTTGACATGATGCATTCTTTGGTTATGACGAAGGTTTAAACAATACTATGGTACAATCTTGTACACTAAGGAAACGGTCTGCTTGAAATCCATATCTACAGCTCAATGCAACTTTCAGCCACAGGACCCGAAAACCCACACATGGTGCCCAATTCATGAGAAGAATACATTCTCAAGAACAACTTGCAAGTTTTGAGAGTTTGTAGAAGATGTACCATGCATAATGAAGCTGCTATGTTATGTATTTGTATTAGAAACTATAGACATCTGGATTTAAGCTCTGACTTCCATTTACATACCACAAGGTGTCTTATTACACGTTCTTCTGCATTCTGATTGCTTACTTGTATGTTTTGGTTAGTCATTCATGTTACATGACACAACCACTGACCTGTTATAGCATTTTTGGTAGCCTAAGCCACATATAAGGAAAGCCAGGGAACTATAGACTGGTGAGCTTTATGTCAGTGGTGGGTAAGTTGTTGGAGGGTATTCTGAGGGACAGGTTTTACATGCATTTGGAAAGGCAAGAACTGTTTAGGAACGATCAACATGGCTATATATATGGCAAATTGTGCCTCTCTAGCTTGATTTAGTTTTTTGAAGAGTTGATAAAGAGGATTGATGAGGACAGAGCGATAGATGTTGTCTATATGTACTTCAGCAAGGCATTTGACAAGGTTCCACATGGTAGCCTGGTTAGTAAGGTTAGGTCACATGGAATCCAGAGGGACCTAGCCAATTGGGTGCAAAATTGGCTTGAAGGTAGGAGACGGAGGCGGTGGTGGAGTGTTGCTTTTCAGACTGGAGGCCTGTGACTAGCAGTACGTCACAAGGATTGGTGCTGGGTCTCCTGCTCTTGATAATTTACGTAAATGATTTGGATATGAATATAGGAGATATGATTAATAAGTTTGCAGCTGACACCAAAATAGGTGGTGTAGTGGACAGTGAAGAAGATTATCTCAGAATACAGCGCAACCTTGACAGATGGGCCGAGGAGTGACAGTGTTTTATTTAGATAAATGTGAGGTGTTGTATTTCGTAAGACAAACCAGGGCAGGACTTGTACTGTTAATGGTAGATCCCTAGGGAATGCTGCCGAACAAAGAGACCAAGGGGTGCAGGTGCATAGCTTTTTGGAAGCGGAGTTACAGGTAGACAGGGTGGTGAAGAAGGCGTTTGGCATGCCTTCATTGGTCAGAACATTAGGTGTAGGAGTTGGGATGCCACGTTGCAGCCGTACAGGACATTGGTGAGGCCAATTTTAGAATACTGTGGAAGTTCTAGTTTCACTTCTATAGGAAGTATGTTGTTACATTTGAGAGGGTGCAGAAAAGATTTACAAGGATGTTGCCAGAACTGGAGGGTTTGAGTTGCAGGGAGAGGCTGAATAGGAGTGTCGGAGGCTGAGGAATGATATAAAAATTTATCAGATCATGAGGGGAATGGATAAGGTGAAAAGCTAAGGCCTTTATCCTAAGGTAGGGAAGTCCAAAATTAGAAGGCATAAGTTGAAGGTGAGGAGGGTAAGGATTTAAAAGGGACCTGAGGAGTAACTTTCACATAGAGGGTGGTGTGTGTATGGAATGAACTGCCAGAGGAAGTGGTGGTGGCGTTACGATTGAAACATTTAAAAGGCATCTGGATGAGTGTGTGCATGAGAGGGTTTAGAGGGATATGCGCCAGTGCTGGCAGTAGGTATAGGTCAGATTGGGATGTCTGGTTGGCTTGGACAAGTTGGACTGAAGAATCTTTCTTTGCTGTATGATTCTGTGACTATATGTTTTATAATTATTGTGCTTTTTATCTTTGCAATAGGCTGTCATTAAAATTCAGCCATGGCTCAGTTAGTAGTGCACTCACTTCATAGATCAGAACGTATTGGGTTCAAGTTGTACTGCAGAGACTGGAACACAAAATCGATGCAGACTCTTCAGTCCAGTACAATTGTCAGATATAATAGTAAACTGAGGTCCAATTTGATCCCTTAGGTTGCTGTAAAAAATTCAATGTCAGCATTTTCAAAGACTAGAGATGACTCCTTGGTATCCTGATCACTATTTATCCCTCAGCCAACATCACGTAAAGCAGATTAGCTAGTCTTTTATCCTCATTGATGTTTATGGAACCTTGGTACGCACCGTTTGGCTACCATATCTTTTAATTTACAAAATAAAATATGCTTCAACATACTTTGTTGGATGCTTTGGGATATTGAGATTGTGAGAAGCACTGTTGAAATCAAGTTCATTGTAAATGCAAATACAGAAGGAATTGGAAGCATCGATGAAGACGAGCAAATTTGTGTTCACTTCCAACTGACCAGCCCTTCATGAGTTTCCCAGTTAAAAGTTTTGAATACAAAGAATGTCTAACCTTGTCTTTAAAAAAATAAGTTTTCTGAAAGGAATGCATTTCATGATCAATTGTGATTGAAGTGATATGATTGCAGATTGTATGCAGTCACATAGTGGTTGCCTTTATTCTTCATGAGATCGTAGTGAGCTGGTAAGATGGATGCTGAACTGCCTTGGTCATAGGAGACAGAGAACAGAGGTGGAAGGGTGTCTTTCTCACTGGAGAACTGTGACCAGTGATGTTCTGCAGGGATCAGTGTTGTTGTTTGTAATATACATAAATGAAATGGAGGAGAATGTAGGTGGTCTGATCACTATGTTTGTAAATGACACAAAGGTTAGAGGAGGTGTGGATAGTGAGGACGATTGCCAAAGCAGGATATAGATAGGCTGGAAACCAATTGAAGAACAGCAGATGGATTTTAATCCAGAGATATGAGAGGCGATGCATTTAGAAGGTCTAATGCAGGAGGGAAGTATACAGTAAATGACAGAACCCTTAGATGCATTAACATACAGAGGAAACTAGGCATACAGGTCCACAGTTCCCTGAAAGTGGCAACACAAATGGATAAGATGGTCAAAAAAGCATATGGAATGCTTGCCTTCATCGGGGCCCAGATTATGAAAATTGGCAAGTCATGTTGCAGATGTATCGAGCTTTGGTCAGGCCACGTTTGGCTGCAGTAAGGCCACAGTTCTGGACCCTACACTACCAGAACGATATGGAGGCTTTGGAGAGGGTACAGAAAACGTTTCCTGGATGTTGCCTGATTTGGAAGGCATTAGGTCTGAGGAGAGATTGGACAAACTCAGCTCAATTATGAGAGGCTTGGATAAAATGGAAAGACGGAGTCTTTTCCCAGGTTAGAGATGTCAACTACCAGGGAACAAAGATTTAAGGTAAGAGGGGGAAAATTTAAAGGAGATGAGAGGCAAGTCTTGTTTTTACACAGAGGATGTTAAGTCTATTTAGTATGTATACAAAATCTTCGCTATGAACGGATATCCCCGCAACTTCATCCGCAGGTGCCTACTAAATAGACAACAACAAGAGGACACCGTATGCCCCAACACACTGGCCATAATGCCGTACATCAAGAACATATCAGAACTGATAACGAGACTCCTACGACCATCAGGAATCATGGTAGCACACAAGCCCACAGCCACTCTACGACAAACACTCACAAGGATTAAAGACCCCATTCCCACAACATGCAGAGCCAATGTGGCTTACAGAATACCATGCAATGACTGCCACAAGCATTACATCGGACAGACAGGAAGGAAACTAGCCATCAGAATACACGAACATCAGCTAGCAGCAAAACGACACAACAAACTTTCCTTAATATCAGTACAGTCTGATAGTGAAGGCCATCAGTTTAACTGGGACAACGTAACCATATTAGCCCAAGCCAAACGTAGACACACACAGGAATTCCTACAGGCATGGTTCTCAACCCATGATGCATTCAACAAACATGTGGAGTTGGACCCCATATACAAATCCATACAGAACAAAACCGGAAATGACGCTACTCACCATAACGGACCGGTCAGTATAGATTCCAAGCAGAGTAGAACAACATCGCTTCATTGGAGGCCTCACGGATGATGTTACCTCGAATGGTGACGAAACATCTGAACGAAAACAAGCCAGCTCGCTGAGCAAGTCAGCAACCTCACAGGGTTTGAATTAAACCTTAAAGGAGTGGTCTGCCTCTTGTCTGTAATTTTGGGATTAGAGCATATTTCTGTACCTTTTTTTTAACCTACTATGCACTTTTGGTTAATGAAAGTAAATTACTTTCGAACAAAGGAAGATCGGAAACTATTGAACTGATTAACTAACTGATTAGCTTTGGCTTTGTAATTGTTTTCTTATAGGACTTTCAATGTGCTGTTCATTCATTTTCAAGTCATTCTCAACTTGGTGCCATTGACCAAAGCAATCATAAAAAGGAAAAAAAAAGAGCTTAATTAAATATTTGTTTTGTTTCTCCTTCTGATTTTAGATATTCTTTTGAATTACTGCAAAAATCCAAATGCTTCAAATGTACTGAATAGACAAAAAATGCAAGCAACCTGAATTAATTTACAAGAGAAAAAATAAACGAATAAGTGTTATGTTTCCTTGTGTGCTTTGCAAGATTGTTAATTTCCACAATATCCCTGACAGTTGATAAAGGCATTACACAGACGTAGCCAGACTATTGATTTAGAAATTCAGCTAGTTCAAGAGTACTTGTTCACCTGAGGGGAAGTAACTAATGAAGACCTTGCTCACCCTCAGCTGTTTTGGGGTGGATGCTACTTACTCTGACTGAATAAGCAGTATCAGTACAAGAACTGTACACTCTTCCACATTCTTCATGTTTTTTTGCAAGATGCAGAAAAAATAAGCTTGATTCAATAAAGTGTCTGGCAAACTGCAATGACAAGTCTGGCAACATCATAACATTATCATGTATCAGTTTGTATCTTTGCTTTAAGATAAGACATGTTAGTTAACAGCATTTCAGTTCATGCTTTGCATGTTTTCCAGGACACACTGCAGCAGCTTTGAAACAGTCTGTATCAACGGCAGACCTTAGCTCAGTGCTTCCCAAACTCTTTTCCATGTGGCTCCATCTTAATGCTTCAGACTTTGTGAGACCCATGTGAAAATTTGGGGATGGTGTGTATGAGTTGTTGAGCAGGGTGGCAAGTGGCTTCAGTTCAGCATTCCTCCTCATTATCTCTCCCTCACTATCACCCTATCACTATTGCCTCCTCACTCTTCATACCCCCCAAATTCTACCCCTCCCTTCACACACACCCAATCTCCCCTACCATCTCCCTTCACATTACCTTGCAGGCTCCTTCCACCTCTGCTCACACACCACCTGCATCCCCCTCCACACCCCCCCCCCCACCTCCCTTCACCACATACCCAGAGTATTGCTTCACAAACTCCTCCACCCTGCCCCAATTTGTTTTATTGAGCAGTAGATGAAAATTCATGTAGAACGAACATTTCCTTTTCACACAGACTTTTCTTTACAGCATCAGCAATCGAGGCTTTGTGAGCAATTGATTGGAAATGCAAATTTTTTAAAGAAGCCTAGTGACTGTCAGGGATCAGTAACAGCTCCATGGCAGTTGTTGCTGCTTTGGGGCTTGCAACCATACTGGGGTTGTTGTCCAGAATTTTAGAAGCTATTTTAAATTGATAAGTGAGCAATTAAGGAACGGCTTTGGGAGAGACCTGAACTACATGCTGTGGGAAAAATATATTTGAAGATATGTTTAACTGTCTGTCAATGTATCTGAAATGACCATCATTCTTCAGTTTTATATTAAGGCTAATGGATACCTGGAAATATTTACAAGGTAACAGGAATGACCTTTGCAGATGATGTCATTAAACTTGAGAGGAAACACTTCTGTTTTAAAACTATTAAGCAGATTTGTTTAAGCACAGACATTTTGTGTAGAACCCCTTTTACTGTCATCAGGATAGATGGTACTTTCCAAACCCATGACTACTACCATCTCAAAGGATAAGGCAGCAGATGCATGGGAACACCACCAACTGCAGGGTCCCCTTCAAGCCACTCACCACCCTGACTTGGGAATACTGAATATCACTTCTACAATGTTGCTGGGTCAAAATCTTGGAAATCTATCCCTAAAGTATTGTGGATTTACCTACAGTACATAGACTGCAGCTGTTCAAGAAGGCAGTGCACTGACACCTCAAGGGCAACTAGGGATGGGTAATGACTGCTGGTACTGCCAGCAACGTGCACATCCCGTGAATGAATTTTTTAAGAATACAAGAAGTCTGCTCCAGTGGCAGTATCATTTTCCCATTTCCCAGTAGTTACTAATTGTTATGTGCCTCTAGTGTAGTCTGCAGATAACCCTTTCTTAACCTTTTTCAAGCATAAAACCCAGGAATAAAGCAAGTTTAAGAGATACAATTCAAACGTACAGAGATCTCCCCTTATGACACGTGATCATGTAGCATTTCAGATGAATAGACTTCCCCTTTAACCTTGTTGCTTTCTCATACCAAGCTTTTCCAACCCTTTGTTTGAAACTTGTTTTGTGCTGATTCTTGAATTATTTTGATGCAGACCCCTTTCAGCCAGTGATAATTCAGGGAACATTATAATGGCTTTAGTTGTCAGTGAGTGGGTGAAGGCAGAAATAAGCCTACTTGAGAAACATACAGCTGTTCTTTATTGTATATTGCCTATCACCATCTGATACCCATTTAAAGCAATAACAGTCACAGTTTCCATATTCTATTATGAGGCATTTTGTGCGCCCTTTCTTGCATGCTGGTTGACCTTCCCTCCAGGGGGCAGAATGTGGAGTAGGAACAGAGGACAGAAATATGCAGAAATTGTATTTAATGGTCTTAGAAAAGCTGAGAAAGGGGAATGGCATTTTAGTTACGCAGTTATATTCAGCTTCAGCAAAAGCTAAAATAATCCTTTACATAAGACCAGAGATTTTTTGTTTGAAACATCTGGGAATTCAGGGCAGGTTTTATTTGTTAAAGATAGGCAGCTTTACTGTGGGTTGCATAAAGCCATGCAATTTCATAGGGCAAGTTATCAAAAAGAAAAAGAAATGTTCCACTGTAAAATTACTGGATTCTCATTCTGATTACACATTGTGACAATTCTCATTACATGTTTTCAGCTGGGTTAATTACTTTTACTGTTAATACAAGATGCATATAAATAGAATATTAATAGGGAAGTGTGCATATTATCTTTGACAGAAATTTCTCTCAACATTAACTTCCAAACTGACCATGGCCAATAACGGCCAGTAACGTTCTAACTTGATTGAGTGAGCTGCAAAGATACATGATTCTATTTTCCAGTGGCAATTTTTCATTAAATATGGACTTGCTTTGATACACCTTGCAACAGATTTTATTGCTGGGAGCTGAAGAGGATCAAAGGACCATACCAAGGAGATCAGCTGGCATCAATCAGACTGCTCATACCCACCACTATCTCACCAACCATATGTGCAGCCCTGGCACATCTATTGTGCGTGAGAGTAAATAAACATGTTTATACAGCTAGATTTTGTCACAAGCATTTTTGCTATGAAGGCCTTTTTAACACTTAACACCATTTAAGCTCCAGTGTAACTGTGTATGCTGAGCATTGAAATTACTATAAGATTCATCAAGGACTTTGTACTGGCCAGCAATATCAGGCTGAAAAGCAAAACTTTGCAGAATGCATTTATGTCTTTGGACATCCTTCATGGTTTACTTTAATGTTTATTTAATATCTATTCCCAGATCTTGTGGCCCATGCAAACAGCATTGCCATTGGCCATCATATCCCCATGTTTTTTAAGAAAATAGGGTAGCAGTCCTCAAACCCAAATCTCACAAAAACTTCACATCACCATGTTGAAATGTTCTAGCACTTCTTGTCCAATTTTCTGGTTAAGATTTTTTATACATATAAAAATTCAGGCTCCGTTTAAATATTTGTTTGTGTACAATACTGCTGACTACTTACCTCAAAAAGAGTACTAATATATCCAAGGGTATACAGAAATTCATTGACTTTGACTTCCCTGGAGGTGTAAAGAGGTCTTCCTTTCTGACGAAAGACCAATAGCAGCCATCTAAGCTAATGGCTAAGACAGTTAATAATTCAATTATCTTGAATACTACAGAATAGGCTAACACTCCAGATCTAGACTAACCCAATGTCTAATGTGGAAACATGGTTGAAAAATTTGAGAAAACAGCCATTTTAAAATTTTGAACTTATAAGTCTGTCTGTGAAGACTGCTTTGTACAGAATTCTCAGGAGGATCATCTAAACCCCAACTGGGAAACAGGAAGATATCCTGGACCACCACTGACAAGACTACCAGCACAAACTTCTAGGTGCAAACAACTGTAATTTCATGTAATAAAGAACCAAACCCAGCAATTGCATCAGAAATTGCCATGCATGATACATCAGGCAGAAGACACATTTTGGGCACCTTTGCACACCAATCACAGAAATTCTAGCCTGTAATGTACAAAGATAATTTTGGACAAACTGTGCTTGCATAGCAACATTAATGGCATAAGCTGCTAGATCAGTGTCCTTGATCCAACCAACTTTAGATGGTTCTTTAAGGGTCTTCACTCCATTGTTATACTAGAACTGGGAATGTTCACTGATAATTGCGTGGTGCTTTGTTCAATTCACAACTCCTTAGATATGTCATCAATATGGCAGCAGGGTAGGGCCTCTGAGGTTTTTCTTCTGCTTTTCATTTTTTTCTTCTCCCTTCCTTTACTTACCTTTTGTGCTGATCTCAGCATCGGCAAGAGATACCAGTGTGGACTTGAGTGAACCCAGCATGCACCTTGTGGCAGTGGCATATGTGCCCAGCGCAGACTTGAGTGAGCCAATACTTATTTTTCTAGGGTGAGCACAGGATCGGGCATCGGAACCATTGGCTGCTACGTCAGAGACAACATTTGTGAGGTAGGCCGAGTGACAGAAAATAGTGCCTGAGGATTGGCAACTTCACTGTTAGTTGGGTCCAGCACTGGCGGCAGTGAAATGGAGGTGGAAAGGCGACATTGATGTGGTGGGCCCTGCGACAAGAGATGCCGCTCTGACATTGGTGGGTCCGATGCAGGTGATGGCGGAGGAGAATCAGCCCAGTGGCGAAAGATAGCACCTGAAGAGTAGTGATTTCGGCATCGGTTGGGTCTGGCGTAGATAGTGGCGAGGCATCATGATGATGAGCTTTTTCAGGACTGATGGAAACAAAAGGTGCTGGCAATCGCAGCGGGTCAGGCAGCATCCATGGAGAGAGAGCAAGCTAATGTTTGAGTCTATCTCAAAGTGTCATCTAGACTTGAAATGTTAGCTTCCTGTCTGTCCATGAATGGTGCCTGACCCATTGTGATTTCCAGCATTGTTTATTTTCAGTACTAATTCCAGCATCTGTAGTAATTTGCGCAGGACTGATGGACTGTCTTTAAGCTGTATCTTTCTATTTTTTTCTTACTCTTAAACTATTCAAAATAGCACCACATCGTGGTGACAGTGGAAAAGCTTTTCACTGTATTTTACTGTTTTTCTCACTGTAAAATACATGTGATAATAAATTATTTATTCATTCAGGTAGTGAAGCAGTCCAGAAGCACATGTCGAAAGACCTGGACAACACTCAAGATTGTTGCAGGTTGTGTATGTGGCACACATACACCAAACAGTGATCATCTCCAACAAGAGAAACCTATCACCTTCCCCTGGTGTTCACTGGCCATCATCCATACCCAGGGTGTCACCATTGATCAATGGCTGGATCGGACTATCCACATAAATACTCTGTGATGATCAGCTCAGCTCCTGATTCCCCAAAATGTTTGCAACCTTTACTTGTAACCAATGTCTGGGTGTGACCTGTGTCTAAGAACAAGTTTGTGAGACACTATGTTTTAAATTCAGGTAAATGCCTGATAATAAGTACTGTTGTTAGTTTTTGAATAAATATCTTGCTGCTAGAATTATTTAATTGACTACACACCCCAAGGATAAAAGAATGCAACATCTTCCATTCAAGATATACTAATCACAGCTGTAAAGAAAATGCACGGTTTTGTCAGCATACCTCAATGAGTGCAGCTGCTACAAAATTCAAAAAGTTCAAACTCTCCAGGGTACTCGATTGGTATCCAACCCCACCTCCCAAACCTTTATTCCCTCCACTACTAGCATATAGCGACAGGAATGTGTGTTTGCCTACAAGAGATATGGCAACAATCCTATTAACCCTAGCCCTAACCTCGCAAAGGAACAGAAGCACCAGGCACATGTGAACACTTCCACCTGCAGTTTCTCTCCAAGTTACACGCTTCCTGACTTGGGACATCCTTCACTGATGTAGGGACAAAATCCCAGAAGTATCTCTCTTATAGCACTGTAGGTGAACCTACTCCACATGGACTGTAGAATTAAAAAAGATGCCACCTTATCAAGGGTAATTGGGAATAGGCAATAAATGTGGCCTTTGTTATTGCCAACCCTATCCCATAAATGAATAAAAAGTGTCCGTATACAGGTGGTGCATTTATGAAATTGATCATTGTCGTGAAGTTTAAATTATCATCTTTGTGATGAATATCATGTGAGGAAGATGCATTTTAATAGTTGCAAGGTTTCTTTTCATAAAATATGTTTTTGAACAGATGTTGCCTTCCTCAGGAATTTCATTGCTTGCAAATAAAACATTTGCTAGCACTTAACATGTTCCCAGGTGAGAAGTGTGGGCCAGATGCAATGTCGTCTCCTATAGCAATTGGCTAGATTTCAAACTGCAGAAGAACAGTTTCTACTGTGCCTGTATAATTGTGACCATGGCCAGTCCATAGTAAAGTCACCATAAACAAGACTGCTGTTCTAGTGGCTAAAGTGAACGTAGTTATTTTCTTGCTAATTCCTGCGCATTGAAAATTATGCTAACATTTCATTTCATTTTGTACTATTTCAGCTGGCAGTTTCAAGACTGTTTTCCTATCGCTTAAAATTATAACAGCAGTGAGCAAACTTGCTGCACTATTACTGTCCCTATGAACATCTTAAATATCCACAAGAGCATTGGGAAGTGCTGAAAATTCCAGCATGCCAGTGGCATATTCCCAAAATCTGTAGGGCCTGGAAACCCAGAATATTCACCCCATATGCTTGACATTAAAACTTCTGTCATATCGGTGTAAAATCTATACTCAATCTCTGCATAGTCCATAAGAATCATACAAATTCAAGCTTCAACCAAACAAAATTAAAATAATGTGTCACAGTGAATGATATTTTTAAAACTGCCTTTTTTGCTTTTTTATTTGAAGTTTCATCCATAGCCTTGGTTGATAGAATATTTTTCCAAATGATGATTTTGATTTAACACTGAGCTGCAGTAGGAAGGATAATCAGAAAAATCATCAATGACTAGTGTTTCTTGTTTTCAGACAGCTTACTGATGTGCATCATTGATACACACTCTGGAGCAAATCAAATTCCTGGCCCCTCAGAAAGTGGTGTGACATGGAATAGCTGGCGAAGGGCAGAGATTGGAAGGAGTAAAAACATTGAAAAGGATGTAGTGCTATCAAAGATAGGTACATTTTTCTCATCTAGCTCAGTCTAACTTAGGATCTTTCAAAGAACCATAGCAGTCTGTTCCCTGTATTTAAAAATAGTCTACACTGGCAACAGAGGTTGTTCAAAAAAGATTCGCTAGGTTAATTCCTGGGATGAAGGAGTTGACTTATCAAGAATGTCATAAAATGTATCTGAGCTTTCATCTATTTAAGGCACACTCATCCTCAGCATTCACTGTGGTCCCTTTCCTGAATACACCACCTTTTAAATCCTGGTCTTCAAATTTTCCCATAGCTATCCTGAACCTCATCTTCCTCCACTGCTCCCATATTCATCAATCCTCTGACTCCAGCCTTTTGTCTACCCTGTCCGCTTTTAACTGCACCATTTGTGGGTGATCTTTTAACTCCCCACCCTCATTCTATGTTACTCTAAATATGTATTATAAAAGGGGAAAACGTTGACAATTCCAGCATACCTCATTATCAGAACTTTACTGAAGCTGCCTGATTGGATGAAAATGTCCAGTATCCGCAGTATTTTGTTTTTATATGAGTATGTACAATAAATTTCTCTACATATTGTGTGCTTCTTGTTCAAATGTAGTGAGCTATTTCTGGTACTGTAATCCACCACTTGTTAAATGCTATGCCGTCCTCTCGTGCTAGCTTTGACTTTGAATATAGACAGTTGAGGATTGACAGAGGCTGATGGAAGTTCCTCCCGATGGTATATTCTTACTCTCACCATGCCACTTCTAATATAATTTCATAATTTTGCCATTTTCGGTTGTGCAAACCTCACTTGCAGTTTATGTATTTACTAACATTTGTGCCACTTCGGTATATATTTTTGTGTGTTTTTAACTGCTTGGTTTTTAACTCTTGGTTTACCCCTAAACTCTCCATCCTTGTACATCATCTCCATAAAACACAGCTCTTTGACCAAACTTTAAGTTATCTGCCCTAATTTTTTCATTCCTTGACTTGGTATCAAATTTTGTCTTATTACGTTCCTGCGAAGTGCCTTCCTAGTTTTCCTTACATTAAAGATACTATATAATTTTAAGGTGTTATTGCGATTATTTTCCTTCACATCTCTGTGAATGTTTGGTAATTCCAATTTGTACTAATAGTCAAACCTTTTCATTGACCTCTAATTTTTCTTGGATATTGTTTCATGTCTTCAAAGCAGCTGATAGCAGCCCTCTTCTCTCCTTTACATATTGTGGTGTAGAGGATACCAGTACATGAGGAATATTGAAATTTTTGCAATTATTTCTCATCATATTTACAAATTCATGAAAGGTTACGTAGACCTGAACTGCAGAACAAAGGACCAGAAGATATTTATGCTGGTTATGTAACTCATTAACAGCTTGAGAAACGTTGAGAAATCACTATTACAAGTAGCTATGAGAATTTTATTTTGTGAATACCAACAAAACCACTTTCTTTGGAATTGAATGTCCTGATGATTAAGCTAATGTGTTATCAAGTACTGTGAAAAATCAACAATTCTTCTTGTTAAAAATAGATGCAGCTTTCACGGAAGTTTTGATGAATTTTGGCACCTACATAATAAAAGCTTCAGATAGTGATGAAAATTCTCCACATGCTTTTACTTTTGAGCTGATCAATTCTGAGATAAAGAGTATGAAGGTTTTGTTGCCAAAACACATCAGTTTGGATTTTGCTGCTAAGTGCAATCTGTACTATACATAGGGAATGAAGGATTAAATCATCCAGACAGTTTTCTACACCTTTGTGAATTGGACTAAAATTGGAAGCAGCTTGCACTTGTATATTAGAGTCTCATTGTTGTCATTTGTTTTGAGGTGTTCTTATTGTGCGAGATTTTTGTTAACACTCGTGTTCACTCTGCTAAAAGTAGCAGGATCTCTAATGAATTTGTTGTGAAGTAGCAGGAAGTGTAGGCGATGGTCTAGTGGTATTACCTCTAGTAATGTTCTGGGAGCCTGGGTTTGAATCCCTCCATGGAAGATGGTGGAATTTGAATTCCATAATAATCTGGAATTAAGAGTCTAATGATGACCAGGAAATCATTGCCGATTGTCGGGAAAAACCCATCTTGTTCACTAATGTCCTTTAGGGTAGGAAATCTGCTATCCTTACCTGGTCTGGCCTACATGTGACTCCACACCCGCAATGTGGTTGACTCTTAACTGCCATCTGGGCAGTTAGGGATGGGCAATAAATGCTGGTCTGACTAACGATGCCCACATCCCATGAATGAATATAAAATAAGCTGCAAGTAGAATTAGATGCTTCCTACCAGAGAAATACAGAACTATCAGCTCTTGATTGAGTACCTGTTAGTAGGCCAAGTCTTTCTGTAATATGTAGAGAGCAAGCCAAGGAGAAATGTACAGGCAAGGTAAACAGGTTGATCAGATCAACCTGTCAAAGATTGATACACCATCATAAAGTAGAGAGTCAGACATGGAGAAGTAGAGGGAGAATGTAGCTAAAGTTAATACATTTAGCCTAGAGAAGTGAAAAATTTAACTTCAGGGAGTCCCAGATGTTGGTACTGAGAGCGCTGTGCTCTCAAATCTGAAAATATAAATTCAGGGCAGCAAAGATTTAACCAAAACAAAACATGTGGTAAATACAAATGGCTAAAGTTTAGGAGTGTCAAACTAGCATGGTGGAACAAGATAAAATACTTTTAACCCATATATTTAGATGTTAATCACAGGTTTAAATGTAAGAATGCACAGCAAGATGGTAGTTAAGATGTACCACTTGGTGTTGGATGTCAGTATTAAAAATAGGGGGAGTAAGTTCAGGGACAACCTTATACTTTGATGACTTAAGGAAATGATCCTGACATTTGGGACCGCTGGGGATTAGTCATAGACTTTGGTACAATTAGAGTAGAGATCCTAGAGTTTGCAGCATTAAGTGAATCCTTCACCTTGTTATCAAGTGTTGAGGGGAACCTGAAGATATGGCTAACTTGTGGATTTCTTGTTTCTATGAGCAATGAGGAGAAAACATAAGTGAAGGGAGGGGATCAGGGTAAAGGTGAGGTGGGGGTAGCAACTTCTAGTTTGAATTTGTAACCATTCCAGATAAATTTTTGGGCTGTTTCTATTCATCTATGTCTGCACATCTTTAAGAGGTAGTTAGTATATTTATGTGTTCTATCAAAAATCCATGAAAATTATGGGTTTTAGTGTTTGCTTTCAAAATTGATTAATTTCCTTTGGTATAAATAAAATCAAATTAAGGTGAGGACAGAAAATTTGTGTATTCATCTCAGCTTTATATGCTTTCTGAAGACTAGAGAATTTAAAGTCCGACTAAAGCTATGAAAGCCCTTTAGTGTCGCTGGGTCAAAATCCTGGAACGCTGTCCTGAATGGCAGTGTTCTCCAAATGACCTGCAGCAGTTCAAGCAGGCAGCTCGGTACTCCCTTCCCAAGGGCATTTAGGGAAAGGCAACAAATGCCGGCCCAGTCAGTGACATCCACATCCTGTGAGTGAATAATAAAAAAAATTGATTTCCCTTGTTTAGACACAGCCTCTGCATTTTATTAAAAAGTTCAATAAAAATATTTCTTAAAATTTGACTTCTGTATAGTCTTCAAATTGTAAGTGACTGAAATTTCATTTTTTAAAGAGACTGTGACTTGGGCATTTTATTATTTAGCTGCCTGAAAACAAGTTGGGAAACTGCACACTGTACATGATCAGGCTGTGGGATCTGCCTTATGATATGTCCCGCACGACAAAAGCGAATGTATTATCAGTATGAGGGAAACTTAATGTTTAATTGTCCCCTGTACAGTGCAGTAAACCTGCACAACCTCATTTTACTGTACCTTGTACTAGTACTAAGGCATACAGCAATGACATAAGCTTGTCCTTCAAGAACAGAAGTGTGAATTCAATTTCACATTCCCTCGAAGGCTAAAGTCGATTTTCCTTTCTATTTTTAATCATAGCTGTAAGTGTTACTAGATAGTGAGCAATACACTTAATTTGATGTCCAAGATTGAGGGATCTTGCTGCTCAAACTAATAATGGAACAAAGCCATAGATTTGCAACAACAGTATAAATAAAAGAACAGTATGACTCTTTCCTACTTAATTACACAGTTGAAGATGAAAACTGAAATTCCTGCAGAGGTGCAGTATAATAACTGTTTCCTGAGAATACAATTGAACATATGAAAGTCTTTGGCATATTCTTATGTCTGTTGTTTGGATATTTAGTATTGCATCCAGTTGCTTGAACTTGATAATGTAAAGAGATCTTGCGCTGACCATTAACTCCCAAAAAAACCATCTCATTGAGTCTCCGTCAGAAATTAAAATATAAAATTTCTGGAAAAGGAATTGAACCTGCTCATTTCCTGTCCTAATGTTCATGGGAGCAGGTTTATCAGTTACATAGATTACGAGCTGTGTGTTCATTTCAGCAGTCATTCTATTTTTAACTGCAGTTCATTGGTTTCCTGGGCATCAGGAAACTTGTCAGCATTAGTAAGGCAACTAAGACTGAATCCATAGGGAGTACTGCCATAAGGTATACTTTCCCAAGGTCCAATAAGCAAAAAATACACTCCTTCCTTACTGTGATCTTTCTGTTCTTCTCCTCCTATCCAGTTATCATCTTTCTGATCTCTTGGACAATCATTGATTCTTCCCTGATTTAGAGGATTATAAGCTCTCAATATAGTTAAAGGAAATGGTGTCAGTCCTCAGTTTCAATCCACTAAGCAGTACACAATGGAATCCAGCTAAAACTGAAAGCTGAAGAGTTAGCTCTTGGAGGGACAATGAAAAATAGACAGTGTAAAAGTTATGATTTCAGCTTTAGCCACATTGACACACAAATTATACACCAGCTTAGACAGCAGGTAAAGAGCAGCAAGACTGATACCAAGCATAATTGGAATAAGCCAGGACGAAAGATGAAAGAATCTTGAACTCTACAGTCCAGAAGGAAGACAGCTAAAGGGTACATCTCATTGAGCTATGTAAAATATTAAATGATACAGATAAGATAAACCCAGGTTATTAGACCAAAGCACACCAAGGAAGTAGGGCCACTGGATATGAAGAGAGAACAATAAAAGTAAATTTGAAACATATCAGGAAAATTGACTTTATCAAATTATGGCAAATGCTTGGAGTAGTCTAGCAGGTAACAAAATGGGAGAAACACTTTGAGGGTATCCTTGCCCTTTTGGACAGAGTTTAAGTTCCTGGGGATAATGTACATTGTTGGCCAAATGGTTTACAGTTATGACTGAAATTGTATTTGAGACCATTTGCAGATAATTAAATGCTGGATATGGTGAGTCATCATCATTTACCATACCATACAAATCCAAGTCCTTTTTGAAATGTAAGTCAAGAAGAAAACCGGCAATGAAGCTAAAAACTGCTTTGCGATACACTGGGTCAGTCCATTGACATGTTGAAAATTATGAAAAATTAAAAAGAATCATGGTCATCACAGCAGATCACAGAGGCACTTCGATAAAAAGGAAAGAGATCAAAAGACATCAATACTACACCAAAGCCGCTGCAGTCAGTAAAAACGAAAGTTCATCACAAGGAAGAGATGAACAGTTCAGAAAATGTTTGCCATATACTCCACCTTGAAGGGACACTGTGAATAATGCGTGATCTGACTGAAGGGATATGTTTTGAGCTAGTGTGATTGACTCCAGGGATTAAAAAAAAGCAGGCAGTCACAGGAATACCTTGTTCTGGAGGGGAAGAAGCAAGCTAGTATTAAATTATTGTACTTCATGTATTCATATACATCATGCTAAGCAGGCCCTTTCCATTTAAAAGAAAATGGAGAGAAATATTTATTTCCAGGACCCCATGATGGGAATACAGAGAGCTGGAGATCCCACACGAAGATTCAATTATTTTGTTCAAGCTAACAAAATTGATGCATATATCATTGTCCATGTGTTCCAGAGTATTATGGGGAGGAAAACATTTAACCTCCTGAGGAGTCTGGTCCAACCAGAGAAGCCTTTTCCAAAACTTGTGAAGAAATTACAGAAATCCTAGAGAATCATTTTTCACCAAAATCATTGGTGATTGCTAAAAGGTTCAGATTTCACAAATGCATTCAATATGATGGTGAATCTGGTTCCTACTGCATAGCAATTTTAAGGAAGTCAGCAGAATTTTGCAAATTTAGAGACAATTTGAAGGATGTCTCAGCAACGTACTGGTGTGTGGTTTAAGATGTGAAGAAATCCAGAAGAAATTACTCACTGAAAGGAATCTAGGCTTAAAAAGTACTGCAAAAAGCAGTTTCAATCAAACTAGCAGCTAAAGTAGCTCAACAGCTAAACTCGAGCATGAGAGTATGCAAAATGATGGCTGACAGAGTTCACAAAATGGTAGTGAAGAGATGAGCACCAATGCAGACTCCAGGCTGCCATCGATGTGGAAAAGTAGGCCACACAGCAGCAAATTCCTGGAATAAAAAAGCTGTAAGCAGGAACTACAGCAAAAAATAGGCACATTGAATGGTGTGTTTGAGGAAGAAACACAAACAAACATACAGCAAAAGTGCAGAAACCAAAGTATAGGTAGTTCGGCCATCTTGCATGTTTCATTAACGCAAATTGGCTGTAACGCGATTGATAAATAGTGGAAGCCATTGGATAATGCAAACTTTCTGCTGTACAGGTATAGCGATTTTTCTATAGCGATTTCCCTATAAAGTGATTTTCTATGGCAATGACCTATGGTGCAAGGTCACATGACAGCGCAACTATCGTGCTACAGGAGAACTACCTGTATAGGCAGAAAATCTACACAGTACTAAAACGACATGAGTAAAGCCCAGTCTCACAGTCCACAGAGGAGCTGCTATTATACATATTGGCCATGGAGGTGGACACCGGAGCAGCAGTTTCATTGATACCTGAAAGTGTGCATCAGAAGCAGCTGAGTCACATTGCACTGCAACCCTCAAAAATTGTACAATGAACATACACAGGTGAAGTAGTGCCTTTAAGGGGTTGCATCAATGTGAATGTTCAATTATACTGTCAGTCTGAAGATTTGACTTTGCATGTTACCAAATGATTATTTTCCAACTTTAGTGAAAAAAACATGGTTGAAAAAAATCAATCTCAATTGGGCTGAATTAAATCGCTTGTCAGATTCTGAGACTGATCTATCACAAATTCTAAAGAAACATGCCAATATTTTCAGTGGGGACCTGGGAAACATGGAAACGATGTTTGTCGAATCGAAAATCAAGGATGAAAATTAAGCAAAAAAAGCAAGGCTAGATCAGTGCCTTATGTAATCATACCAGACGTTGAGGCCGAATTAGAGAGGCTGGTCATGACAGGAGTTCTTGAACCTATAAATGAGAATGATTAGATCAGGCCAATTGCACTAGTGGTGAAGAAAGATGGATTGGTACATATGTGTAGTAATATTAAGGTCACAATTAGTCCGGTACTGTGTGCTGAACAGTATGCTTTGCTTTAATTCGATGACCTGTTTGCTGGGCTAGTCACAGGTCAGCTTTTCAGCAAAATTGACTGTAGTAAAGCCTATCTCTAGGTGAATGTAGGTCATGAGTCTCAGCAATACTTGCATTTAGAGTTAAATCTGCACCTGTGATATTCCAGTGTGCCATAGATCAGATTTTAAGTGATGGGAAGGAGTCCAATGTTACCTAAACAATATTTTAATCACAGGGAGAAACATAAAAGAGCAGTTTAGATTCTATGCTGCAGAGACTTGAAGATTTTGGCTTAAGAATGAAGGAAGATAAGTGTGATTTTTTAAACCTTCCATTGAATATTTAGGCCATGTTATTGATGCTAAGTGGCTACATAAAACACCTTCAGGAGTAAAGCCATAGCTGAGACACCAGCATTAAAAAATGTAACCTAACAATGATCAATTTTGGGCTTGCTAAATTATTATGGTAGGTTTATCTCTAATCTTGCAACTATTCTAAAGTCATTGCACAATTTATTATGTCAAAATAAGAATTGGAAATGGGAAGATCAATGTGAAAAAGCTTTTACACAAGCCAAAGAGGCTTTATTGAAGTCAAAAGTCCTGACCAATTTTGACTCCAAGTTACCATTTCGATCAGCATGTAATACATCACTGTATAGAGTCGGAGCTGTCGTTTCTTACATATTACCCAATGATGAAGAGGTGCTAATACTTTTTAAATCAAGATTGCTATTAAGCAGAAATGTACCATGCACAGATAAAGAAAGAAGCTCGCCAATATCTGTTTAACTGGGGATTTACCCTGCTAACAAATCACAGATCATTGACTACAGTGTTTGGGCCTCATACAAGGATACCTTCTTTAGCAGCAATCCATATATTGAAGAGGATATTGTTGCTATCATCTAACACTTACAGAATTAAGTATTGGCAATCCAACTTACATGGAAACGCTGATGGTCCCAGTAGATTGCCTACGCCAAAAAGTCAATTCCAAACAGCCTTTAAGTAGACATTTTGAACAAGTAGAGCACACTCCAATAATGCAAGATAAGTTAAGAAGTACACTAAAAATGATCCACTCCTATCAAAAGTGATGGACCTAGTACTTCACCGCAAGATTACAGGAACAACCCTGAAACCATATGTCACACAGAAGCTAGAACTATCCATACAAGCAATGAGTGTTACCATTCTATCACAGCTAAGAACACTTGTGTTAAATCAACTGCACACATATCCCTGTAACATTGTCAGAATGAAGGAGACAGCCAAAAGCTATTCTTGGTGGCTAGGGCTCTTTCTGAAATTGAGGAGAAGGCAGGAATATTTACAGATTGGACAAGTTCTCAAACTATCTCCATGAGCACCATTATACCTATGCGAATGGCTAGATAGGCATGGCAAAGAATCCATATTGACTATGCCAGATCTTTTGAAGGGTCAGTGTGTTTCATAGCAGTTGACAGCCATATTAATTTCTTTTTATATTCGTTCATGCGATGAGGGCATGACTGGCTGGGCTAGCATTTACTGCCCATCCCAGCGAGCAGTTAAGAGTCAACCACATTGCTGTAGGGTCTGGAGTCACATGTAGGCAAGACCAGGTAAGGATGGCAGTATCCTCCCCAAAAGGCTATGAGTGAGCCAGATGGGTTTTTCTGACAATTGACAATGGATTCATGCCATCACTGGACTCTTAATTTCAGATGATCTGAAGCTGCCATCATGAAGATGGCATCTTCAGAGGAAACCATTTGAGGACTTGGGGAGATCTTTGCAAGGTTTGGTTATCTGGAACAACTTGTTGTTGATAAAGGTCCACAGTTTATATCGCAAGAATTTGCAGACTATCTAAAGCAGAGCGGAATTCAACATATCCAATCAGCTCCTTATCATCCAGCTACAAATGGTTTGGCAGAAAGGTTTGTTCAGACCATGAAACAATCCTTGAGGGTAACTCAAGAACAAGGATCACTGTCCAAAAGAATCTGATTCATATTCTGATTTGGGGCAGCATGGTGGCTCAGTGGTTAGCACTGTTGCCTCACAGGACTAGGAACCCGGGTTCAATTCCACTCTCGGGTGACTCTCTGTGTGGAGATTGCACATTCTCCCCGTGTCT
The DNA here is from genome assembly GCA_024137785.1 of Ginglymostoma cirratum. Classification (NCBI taxonomy): domain Eukaryota; kingdom Metazoa; phylum Chordata; class Chondrichthyes; order Orectolobiformes; family Ginglymostomatidae; genus Ginglymostoma; species Ginglymostoma cirratum. The sequence continues at coordinate 2,256,737 of JAHRHZ010000083.1, forward strand.
GTGTGGGTTTTCTCCTGGTGATCTGGTTTCGTCCCACAGTCTAAAGATTGGCAGTTTGGGTGGATTGGCCAAGCTAAATTGCCCATAGTGTTCAGGGATGTGTAGATTAAATGGGTTATAGGGGATGGGTCTGGATAGGATGCTCTGAGGGTCAGTGTGGACTTGTTGGGCCAAAGGGCCTGTTTCCACACCGTAGGGCTTCTGTTATCTGTGATCAAAGATGTCCAACATTGCTCAAGATAAAGCATCATTACATTCAGTATTTGATTTGCTGAAACCACCCATGACAAAAGACACTGTTGACAGGAAACAATACAAAGAGGTTTTCCAACAGGAAACCAAGGCCAAATACCACGTTTTCCAAAAAATATCAAGAAGTGTTTGCAAGGAATTACACCACTGTTGAGAAGTGGTTACAAACCATCATTGGATGGTCTAGTTTTCTACACTGGACCAGTCTTCTACACTGTGCAGACAAGAGACAATGTAGTATGGAGAAGACACGCAGATCAGTTCTTGGCACCCAGAACATATGTGCCAGAGACGACATTTATTGAAAATCCACAAATAACTGTGCCAACTAGAGACCTGGATATTCTTGAGGACAGAACAGTAACCTCAGCATCTGAGGGTGACAGTACCTTAGTGGAGAATACCATGACATTGTGTGTACCTCCAAACATTCGGTCGTCTTAAGGAAAGGTGATGATAGATCATGTCCCTAGTACACCTAAGACATTAGGGGTTAAAGCTAATGAGAAATATAAATTAACACCTGAGGTGCACTTATAGTCACATAGGAATCAGCGTCTTACCGATATGCTGTTGTATATGTGATTATAAATATTGTGAATATTTTCATTGCTGGAACCTCTGATGTAAAGAGGGAGGGATGTTGCGTATTTCGTAGATAAAGCAGCCCCATCATGTGATGCAATTATGGCATCATTGGCCATTTTGGGTTGGGAACAGCTTAATCTAACCTTGCTGCCTGTAGTGTGAACATCTCCTTAATAAAGCTCCTGCTGTTGTTCTCACTTCAGCATCCTGGCTCTTCTTGAAATGTAAAAGCAATGTCACCACACCTTTTGTAAAAGCAATGTCCCCTGATTTGCAATGTTTTTGGCATTAGTAATGTACTTAATTGTTAAATATTGCACCTATTTGTCAGACTTTGTCCTTATATGGAATAATTGATCTTTGGGATTTGTTTTGCTCTTGCACTAGGCCTAATTTTAACACAAGTTTTGCTGGACTAGAATGATGGTATCACGTTTTAGAACATAGAACATAGAACATTACAGCGCAGTACAGGCCCTTCGGCCCTCGATGTTGCGCCAACCTGTGAAACCAATCTGAAGCCCCTCTAACCTACGCTATTCCATTATCATCCATATGTTTATCCAACGACCATTTAAATGCCCTTAAAGTTGGCGAGTCTATTACTGTTGCAGGCAGGGCATTCCACGCCTTTACTACTCTCTGAGTAAAGAACCTACCTCTGACATCTGTCCTATATCTATCACCCCTCAATTTAAAGCTATGACCCCTCGTGCTAGCCATCACCATCCGAGGAAAAAGGTTCTCACTGTCCACCCTATCTAATCCTCTGATCATCTTGTATGTCTCTATTAACCTTCTTCTCTCTAACGAAAACAGCCTCAAGTCCCTCAGCCTTTCCTCATAAGACCTTCCCTCCATACCAGGCAACATCCTGGTAAATCTCCTCTGCACCCTTTCCAATCCTTCCACATCCTCCCTATAATGCAGCGACCAGAACTGTACGCAGTACTCCAAGTGCGGCCACACCAGAGTTTTGTACAGTTGCAACATGACCTCATGGCTCCGAAACTCAATCCCTCTACTAATAAAACCTAACACACCGTATGCCTTCCTAAGAACCCTATCAACCTGGGTGGCAACTTTCAGGGATCTATGCACATGGACACCGAGATCTCTTTGCTCGTCCACACAACCAAGAATCTTACCATTAGCCCTGTATTCTGTATTCCTGTTAATCCTTCCAAAGTGAATCACCTCACACTTTTCCGCATTAAATTCCATGTGCCGCCTCTCAGCCCAGCTCTGCAGCTTATCTATGTCCCTCTGTAACCTGCAACATCCTTCCGCACTATCCACAACTCCACTGACTTTAGTGTCATCTGCAAATTTACTAACCCATCCTTCTACGACCTCATCCAGGTCATTTATGAAAATGACAAACAGCAGTGGCCCCAAAACAGATCCTTGCAGTACACCACTAGTAACTGAACTCCAAGATGAACATTTCCCATCAACCACCACCCTCTGTCTTCTTACAGCTAGCCAATTTCTGATCCAAGCCGCTAAATCACCCTCAATCCCATGCCTCCGTATTTTCTGCAATAGCCTACCGTGGGGAATCTTATCAAACGCTTTACTGAAATTCATATACACCACATCAACTGCTTTACCCTCATCCACCTGTTTGGTCACCTGCTCAAAGAACTCAATAAGATTTGTGGGGCACGACCTGTTTATAATCTATAATACCCAACTTTGAAGCTTCAAAGATGATCAAAGGACAACACTTACTTCGTGATAGATATAATCATGCATAGACAGCTGCTTGGCTTTTACTGAGGATATGAAATCATTTTCCTTTTTCTTTCGTGTCTTGCCAGGCTGGACATCTCTCCAATGGCTGAGTGTGGGCAGACACATACTCTGTTAGTCCCAACTATTATCCCTTTGCAGGGATGTGTTTCACAGTAGGGTGATAAGAGTGCTTTGTCTGCTCAATCTGACCCTCATTCAGTATCTTTCCATAACGATAATAGTGAAATTTGGAATTTGAGGGCACATGGTTTTTAATTGAACTCCACATTACATGACAGCATTTGCTAGAATGCACAACATAGAAATGGGTCTTTGGCACAACTAGCCTGTGCCTGTATTTAAATGTTGCAAAAAGTCCCCCATTCAAACTGCCTCATCTCAGCCAGTCAGCATATCCTTCTATTTCCTTTTCTGTTTCATACTCATACTTCCTGTTTGAAAGCCAGAGTGATTATCCATCACGTGACAGAAAACATATTTGTGCTCATGTGCTGCTCACACTCCCAGGCTGGAGGTGAGGGGGCCAGCAATGTGGAGGTAGAGATTGGGGCAGAGGAAGCAGAGTTTCCCTTTCCCAGCAGTGCCTGTGAGAGAGGTCTACTTAGCTGCTGTTCCTTCATGCTCTCCCCACCGTATACACCACCTAGCCCTCTCCTGCCACCACACTACCGGAGGATTCCATTCCAGATCCTGCTGTTCCCCATGATTATCACTGTCAAAGAAGGAGTGAGCCACCTCCTTATCAAAATGTTAAAATGGGCGACAAAACATTTGTAAGCAGGGCTGTTCATGTCAGTTGGCTGCAATGTTGTGATTTTATGTGTGCACTTGTTGCTCCTCCTGGTATATGATATTCAAAAGCATCCAAGGTCATAGGACACTGGTTTGGGAAATGGGAAAGGTTGAGTTATGACAAGATGGATGTCTGAGACAGAGGCTGAAGAATACATCATGGTCATAAGATTGGGGAAAGAGAATTCCAGTGCTTTTATCTATAGTGGATGTAATTATATATTTACTTCATTTAAAATATTATGAGAAATATCAACTGGGGGAAATCTACAGAAGTAGTTTTCCAATATTCCCATATGGTACAAGAGCAGCAATTATTCCTGATTCAAGGCAAGATTTGGGAGGACATATTGACCCTCCAATTTTCTGATCACTATCCTGTTGCACAGGGACAGCTTTCTGGTTCATTAGACAAGAAATAGTGATGAAATAAGGAGTTAAGCAGTTTTACACTTCATGTGAAATATTAAAGAACTTGGCATGGAAATGGCTCACATCTCAAATATATGTGTTGTAGGACACGTCATAAGACCATAAGACATAGGAGTGGAAGTAAGGCCATTCGGCCCATCGAGTCCACTCCGCCATTTAATCATGGCTGATGGGCATTTCAACTCCACTTACCTGCACACTCCCCGTAGCCCTTGATTCCTTGCGAGATCAAGAATTTATCAATCTCTGCCTTGAAGACATTCAACGTCCCGGCCTCCACTGCGCTCCGTGGCAATGAATTCCACAGGCCCAAAACTCTCTGGCTGAAGAAATGTCTCCTCATTTCCGTTCTAAATTGACTCCCTCTAATTCTAAGGCTGTGCCCACGGGTCCTAGTATCCCCACCTAACGGAAACAACTTCCCAGCGTCCACCATTTCTAAGCCATGCTTAGTCATAAGTGTTGGTATTTCTTATTTCATTGAGTCCCTACTGCAAATATTTAGTTCGAGTGGGGTTTAATTTTTAAAAATGTGAAGTCTTTAGTAACAGCACAGTAACATCCTTTTGTGAAGCAACTGTGGTTTACCTGCAACTTGATAAATGGAAATCGTTTTTGATACTGTTCAATCTGAGGAAGGGATCTTTGGAATTATTCTCAGCCATTCTTGGAAAATGAGACAAACATCATGAGGTTGGTAGGATAATGTCGGAGCAAAAGTGACAACTTGAACCATGACATTTACTGTTCAAGGAGTTCACAATTACTTAGTTAAAGGCGAATTACAAAATCCCATTCATTTAATTTCTGAAGAAGGGTCCCGACCCAAAACATAAGTTTTCCTGCTCCTCTGATGCTGCCTGGCCTGCTGTGTTCCTCCAGCTCTACATTGTGTTATCCCATGATTCAGTGTTGACTTATAATGAAATGTAGGCCTGGTTGATAAATGGATCATTCATTCTTTCTCCTAAGTTAATTGATATTGTTGTATGATGGATGGTATGTGATTTAGATATATTTTAATATCATTTATTTTAGAGTTTAGCTTTGAGTTAGTGGCATATGGGTTTAGTCTGTATGTCTGAAGCAGTTTAATGATTAACTTATAAGTACTTTTGTAGCTATGGTGATTTCTTTCAAAGCATAGTTGAGAGGGAGAGTTCTTGGTGTGTAATGGGTTTTTTTTCAATGGGAGAGTTTTTATGAGCAAACAAAGTAAATAGTTGTGCATTAGTCTTACAGTTTAGAAGGTCAGAGGTGCATTTTGTTTTCTTTTGATTCAGGGAAACACCCCAAGCTTAGAAGAAAGCTTTTGGGTTTCAGTTTAGTAGCTTTGCAGAAGTCTTGGCTGAACTGAGTGTGTAAAACTGTTGTTTAGCATGAAAAGAGATGGTTGAGAACAGAAAACGAAATGCACCTCTGACCTTCTAAACTGTAAGACTAATGCACAACTATTTACTTTGTTCACTCGTAAAAACTTTCCCAATGAAAACAAAACCCCATTATACACCAAGAACTCTCTCTCAACTGTGCTTTGAAAGAAATCACCATAGCTACAAAAGTACTTATAAGTTAATCATTAAATCGCTCCAGACACACAGACTAAAAATAGGTTATCTCTGTGTAAGGAGTTTAGTTTTAAGATTTCAGACCAAGTGTGTTTGGTTAAAACACTGAAGCTGAAAAGTTCTGAGCTCAGTTGAATGAAGTTTCAAGGGAGAGGCTATCAGTTTCTTGAGATGAGGAGTTGTAATCATGTTAAATTTACACCTCCAAATGTGAAAGAGAGGGGAATTCTCTGTGATGTATACTAGTGTGGTGGGTTTTGTAAAGAGTGCTTTTGGGATTAATGGGATTGTATTTTACCGCAAACTGAAATTTTAAAATTTGTGTTAAGTGTAAATTGTTTGATCTTTTCTATTGTATTTTATTTCTTTTGCATAATTAACTTCCATCTTGTTGCTTAAAGCAAATCCGTAGCATTGCATGCATGTGTTTCAGTGAAGGGCCATTTTGTCAAAACCACAAAGAAATAAAATATGACTAACAGGTCAGATTTCAGTCTGGACTCTGACTTCTCCAGTAATAACATTAGCCTGGATCATAACAGTTGTGAAGCAATTGCTATTCTGTTTTTTTCTAAAAAGAGCCACAGTAAAGAGCAATTTGTTACCTTTCCATTATTATAATTCAACATGGTAGCATGCAGGAAATGTAGAATGTAATAAAGTAAACATGCAGAGATCAAGGTTGCTCTTTCAGGAAGGATATGAGGAGAAATTCTTTCTCTGAGGGTTATGTGACTTTGGAACTCAGCTTCAAAAGTCAGAGGTGGTTTCATTCCCATCAAGCAAGTGTAACAAAGATTATTGGGATAGATGGGAATGTGGAATTCAGAACACAACAGGTCAGTAGTGATTTTATTGAATGGCGGAATAGACTTGAAGAGCCAGATGACCAATGTCTGCTTCTAATTCATGTGTAACCATCTAAAATCATTTCAGTTCTCTTATCTGTGATCACCTTCTGCGAGAAGCAAATTAAATTCACCACTACCCTGGGCAGCACATAACTCCAAACAGAAAAAGGGTAATAACTTCAGTCATATATAATAGTTTTCTTCATGGTTAATGCCCGGGGCTATTTTGTGCTCCAGGGCATCCCAGCAGAAGTTCCTCAGGGCAGTATTCTGGCCCAACCATCTTCAATTTGTCAATGACCTTCCCTGCATCATAAGGTCAGAAGGGGGAGTATTCGCAGCAGGACTACACAATCTTTAACACCATTCGCAACTCCTTGGAGACTGAAACTTTCCATGTCCAAATGCAGCAAGTATCCAGGTTTAGGCTGACAAGTGACAAGTAGCATTCCTGGCAATGACCAAATCCAATGACAGAATCTAACCGTCGCCCCTCACATTCAACGACATTTCCACTATTGAACACCCGCTATAAACATTCTAGGGGTTCATCCTGAGTCACCTGTCTACAATTTTCAGAAGAAAGGTTAGCTTAATTTCACTAGATTTTGTGGCAGGTTGTCATAATGAACCAAGTTAGAAGTTACATCACACCAGGTTTTAGTCCAGCAGGTTTATTTGAAATCATAAGCTTTTGCAGTGCTTCTTCTTTGTCAAGTGAATTAAGGAGCTGCACTTCAAAAGCTTGTGATTTCAGATAAATCTGTTGAATTATAACCTGATGTCATGTGGCTTATGATTGTCTTCAGCCCAGTCCAACACTGGTATCTCTATATCACAATGAACCAGTGAGAAGAATAGGTCTCTTAGAACAAATGAATCAGATGCTATATTCTTCACATTTGGTTGGTTCAGAATTTGATCAGTAAAATCTAAGATAATCTGTTTGTTCCTGAGAATTACAGGTAAAGGGATTTGTTTGTTTAGCACTTGATTTCAAAGAACTTGCATCTGACTAGCAACTAAATTATAGGATTTAAAATGTTTAATTTTCTTTCACAACAGAACCTTTTGGGATGTTAGCTCTTGCCTTAAGTGATAGTTTATTCTCCTCAAAATCAGTTGCAGCTCTTTTGTTTTTTATGATGAGGAGGATGTTCATTAGTAGGAGAGCATTGACTGGGTTTATTTGACCTATACTGTCAGTGCACATGTGAAGTTACCAGAATTTGGAAATGATATGCAGTGGAGCAGAATTCATGGCTCTTCTAGTTAAATTTTTAAAAAGTACAGCAATTCTTAAATCTCAGCTTTTAGCATGACATAAGGTTTTTTTTTAATAAATGATGCAGACTGTTGATCTGATTGTGTGCAAGCCACAGTGCCAGGACATTTTCTAATGCTTTGGAGTTTCAACCTTTTTTCAGTATAGTGCCAAGAAGACAGCTTGTATATATGTGGTAGAGAGGTCAACATTACCAAAAACCTGTAAAGAATGACATTAAACAAACCAATCAGTGAATAATGGTTGCAGATCCTGGATTGAGGCATCAGAGTGGTACAGCATAAGCCTTGGAGATATAAGAACTGCCGATGCTGGAGTCTGAGATAACACAGTGTGGAGCACAGCAGGCCAGGCAGCATCAGAGGAGCAGGAAAGCTGATGTTTCAGGTCGCGACCCTTCTTTGGAAAAAATGCACATGCCTTGTTGGGAGATGGGTTCGGTAGCAGAGGTAGATTGAATGAGGTAGAAAAGAGAAGATGGTGGGACTTAACTTGGCAGAATGGAGGAGGTCACCGCCCTTCTCCCTACACTGATGGACATTCCTCCAGATGGCAGTGTCTGCACTGGTCCTTGAACCGGACTGTTGTTTGGCCTCCTCTTCCAATTCTGGGAAGGAAAGCACAGCCCTCCTCTGCAGTACCCTGTCCACGAGGACCTCCAGGTCTCTGTCTACACTGAGGAGTGTCAAGTTCCCATTATCTGTTATGTCTGAAGTAAATGTCATGAACCATGTGGAGCAAGTTTGAACTGCCAGTGCATGCTCAGGTGCACAGCTGCCTTTTAAAAGTGATGCTGACACCAAGGATACTGGTCCATTCCAAGATATCCTGGCAGTTGCAAGTTCTTTTGGCTACAGGCAAATGGGAACATTGGGCTACATCATTGGATGAGAGAGGTGCCATAGGATGGGGTAGGTAGTTAATAAGTGATTTTAGGATAATAGCACAAGAAAACTTGCTAGGCCTCACAGAGAGCAACCCTCCATGAAACACAACAAAACTGGTACTTAGCCAAAAAGTGTGATTCAGTTAAATGTGTAGTCATTTTTAGATACAGTAAAAACAGTACCATTTTTGACATGAAAAGGGTGCAATATAATCAGCTACAAATTATTTAGCAGAGTACTTACTTCATTTAATTAAAATAAAGCACTATGGATACTGAAGAGCTGAATTGAAAACAGAAATTGATGGAGAAACTTAGCATATCTGACAGCATTTCTGGGGAGAAAACAGTTAATGATTTGATCTTGGTGACATCTTCAGAACTGATATTATCTAGAAAAAGGTGGTACATATACTGATGACAAGGGATTGAAGGAGTAAGCGGATAGATGGTGTTACTTCATTTGTTTTTCCCTGCTCTATTTTGATCTATTTATTTTAATAGGTAAACCATTCTAAATTAATCTTGTGACTTCTGAAGTCTCCTTCTTTTGTAATTTCTACATCTGCAGATTTCAATTTGACATACTTCAGTTTATTCCCTTCAGCATCATCTCATAAGGTTAACTCGAGGCTCAAGTTATGACAAGCACATTGCACTTATTAACATAATACGCTGTCTGTGTGTCACAAAAATTGCTATTTTTCAACAAACATTATTTTTGGGATCTTGTCAAGCTTGAAGCTATGCATTAACCTTCCCTATTTCTGAGGTTGTGTGTATGCTGAGGCAGTACTTCTACAGCTTATGAACTACTTATTGGAAAATATATTAATTAATAGTATAAAAAATAAAGAAAACTGGAACAATTTCCAACATATAATTTGATTTTACATTGAACGGGGTAGGTCGATTCAGATGCAATTCTTTTAATGATTATAAGCCACTCACCCTTCTTGTTATGGATTATTTTCCGAAATTCATGATGAGACCGTGCCTTATAATCACTCCCAGTGAAGGAGTATTTGGCTTAGGCAAGAACACTTGAAAATGAAATGCTGATAATTTCCCCAAAAGTCTGTAATGTTGAACCTAAGGTTGTTAATCAAATGAGAATTTCACCCAGCAAGAACAGACTTTGTATTCTTCATACATGGCCTCAACTTACAAGTGCGGCATGGACGTCACAAGTGCCGTTGGGCAGCAGGGTGGCTCAGTGGTTAGCACTGATGCCTCATAGCTCCAGGGACCTGGGTTCAGTTCCACCCTCGGTGACTGTCTGTGTGGAGTTTGCACATTCTCCCTGTGTCTGCGTGGGTTTCCATTAGGTGCTCTGGTTTCCTGCTGCAGTCCAAAGATGTGCAGGTTAGGTGGATTGGCCATACTAAATTGCTCCTCGTGTTCAGGGATTTAGGGAAATGGGAAATACAGGGTTACAGGTCAAGGGTGGGATCCTGTTCGGAAGGGTGATGCGGACTCGGTAAGTTGAATGTCCTCCTTCCACACTGCACAGCTTCTAAAATCAAAACCTTAAGTTTTCTTACTGTCACCCACCAGAACATTAAAATAATACATTGGAGGGAATTCTATTTTATTTAGAATCCCTACAGTGTGGAAACAGGCCCTTTGGCCCAACAAGTCCACACCGACCCTTGGAGCATCCCACCCAGACCCATCCCCCTATAACCCACAAACTCCTGAACACTATGGGCAATTTAGCATGGCCAATCCACCTAGCCTGCACATCTGTGTACTGTGGGAGGAAACTGGAGCACCTGGAGGAAACCCACGCAGACATAGGGAGAATGTGCAAACTCCACACAGACAGTCACCTGAGAGCTGGAATCGAACCCAGGTCCCTGGTGCTGTGAGGCTGCAGTGCTAACCACTGATCCACTATGCCACCCTAATTCCTGATCTGCTGTATAATTATAGGGTTCAAATAGTTTGTTATAAATTAGTTAAGCTTTGCTGTGCAATTCAAGATATCTTTTGAATTCTGCTAGATTACCACCTTGCTGTTATTTCAAAGGTATTGTTATTTTATGTATGAATCATCACATCCATTAATTAAGTACTCCTCACAGCTCTGCAGTTTATACACTTTACTTAATGAAGTCTTTGTGAAAATTGTTTTGAAGGAAACAATGTAATGGTTGATTCTTCTTGAAGTCCACCAGGTCCAGTTGCTTGGCAAATTCTACATTAAAAATATGCTGAAGTGCAGTATCTAATGTTGCAAGTCAGGCATTGGCACCTTGACTGGAATGTTGCCAGCCCACTGTAATCTCACCACTGAGACTGTGGATCTTTTAACCTGTACAGGCGAATGTTGGGACCATGGAAGGGCTTTTACAGTGGTAGCCATTTAAGAGTAAGAGTCATTGCCCTATTAAGAATGGTGGCCCGCATCAATGAGCTGCCGGCCCATTCTAAGTGCCAGCAGCTCTGCAGCTTGAACCTCTGTGTTGAAGTGACCTTGAATGACAGGTTAGAATTTTGTTTTTTAAAAGGACCAGGCAGTCGGACCCTCCTAATCAAAGAGATTAACTCTTTGTCGAGAGGGTAACCTTGTAGACGTAGAGTGAAGGGATGTATTGGAATGTACTTGACCTTGGGAGAACTTACCGCTGACAGTGTTCCAATCTCCATTCATTCAGGGGATGTGGGCCTTGCTGGCTGAGCCAGCATTTGTGATCCATTCCTAATTGCCTATGAGAGGTTGGCGGTATGCTGCTCTCTTGGGCTGCTCCTTTCCAAATCTTTATGGTGAGTGACTTTGATAGGCCATTTCTGCCAGGGAGTTTCTCCATAAAATATAGATGCTTACAGAAGGTAAAGGCCCTTCAAACCCAGCAGTAAACCACCAGAAAGCCATTTTCATGTACCTACCATTCTCCCTATGCAGCAAGTGGTAATTCCAAGACCCGTAAAATCTTGGCGTTATATTAAAATGGTCAATATTTGGCAGGTCTCACTATCATTCTCTCCTTATAGACTTCTGAAATATCCCAGGAATGGCTGGATAAAAATACGTAACCATCACCATTTACCCTTGTTCAATGGGCTAGCAAGATTCCTGTCCTCAACTCAGTAATCTGGATTCAAATCCAACCCAGACCAATGAGCTGAAAATCCTCTCTGCCTCCTAAGTATATACATAGAATGTGAAGTAAATTTGAGCAGTGACTGCCCAGTTTAAAGTGGTTGTGACAACTTCATCTTGCTTTTCTTTTGGTCTTAATTTTGTAGTTTTTTGCAAGGACTTGTGTAGGAAATAGAGAAAAAAAATATTGGGTACAGAAAAAGTTCTGTTCTAAGGTCAGAGATGAGGGACATTGTAGAAGCATAGTACAGAGATGTACTGTGACCCTGGGAGTGCATGCCCCTGACAGTGTTCCAGTTTCCATCACTCAACCCCATACCTTGACAAGCAGAAAAAATTCAAATGGTGAAAGACAGAACCTGGTCAAATCAGTCTTAAGGGACAGAATCTAATGTTTGCTCTTGTAATAGATGTAAGACTCTGCAGCTTTGATTAAAAAAACATAAAACATCATGAATCTTTTATAGCAAATTCTTTTTGGTCTTTTATAATTAGCTTGATTATGGGGCTATTTGTAGCATTGCTCACAGGGTATGATAGATAAGGGGAATAATAAGTGGCTAGCAGTTAATTACCAGGCAATCAAGTAGTCCTGATGCCATCTAGAAGCACAATAGTGACGTTCACGCTGAAAACAAATCAGAAAATGTTCAAAATATCTCATACCTCAATCCTCGTAAGAAAGATAAAGGACGAGATTAAAGATCAGTATTTCACCAACCTCACTGATCACCAAAAAAATCTGTTTATCTCCAACCTTTTTATAAATAAATTTACCTTTGCTCTTGTGCTCTTCTTTCCCTCTCAGATTTTAATTCCTTTAGCTTGCTTTCTACTATTTGTGATTTCTCGTAAGATGTACTGAGTAATCCTTTTTTTCTCTCTTTTCCTTATGATTGTGCAGAATGCGGCTACATGGTAAGTGTATGACCAGTGGTTAGTAAGTGTGAGCCAAAGAGTCTAAGGAAACCCATAATGAATACAGTAATCATGGGTTTAATTTGACATTGAATTACTGCGGAATCAGTCTTTCCAATGATGTTGAGAGCTCCAAATGAGTCATTCACCTACCTTCCTCTTTCAGATGTCGACTGACCTGCTGTCTATTTTGAGCATATGCTGTTTTTAATTTGTATCATACTTGATCACAATGTGCATGTGAATCAGGAGCAAGAGTAGGCCATGAGCCCCTCAAGCCTGCTATTCAAAAAGATTGTGATTCATCTGATTATGTTCTCAAATCTACTTTCCTCTCTACCAATGGTTTACTTTGATTCCCTTGTCGGCTAAAAATCTGTCCAACTCTGTCTTAAAAATACTGAGTTGTCTTGCCTCCACCTTTCCCTGTCTGAAGAGAATTCCACAGATTCAGAACTCTTGAGAGAAAATAATTGTCCTCATCTCTGTATTAAATAGATGACCCTTCTTTAGAACTGTTTATTCAAGTTCTAGTCTCCTCACAAGGGAAACATCCTTTGAGCTTCTGTCTTGTCAGTTTCTCTTAGGGGCTTTTATGTTGAAATAAATTGACTTGTCATTCTTATAAATTTCAGTGAATGCAGGACCAAACTGTTCAACCTTTCCTCATAAGATTGCAACCCTGACCCCCCCAACCAAAACACCCTCCAGCCCAGAAATCAGTCAAATTAATCTTCTCTTGAATGCTTCTGACACAACTATGTCATTTCTTAAATGAGACAAAAACTGCTTTGTATGTGATCTCACCGATACCTTTTACAATTTTAGCTTAAATATTCCTATCTTAATATTGCACTCCTCTTATGATAAATAACATCTGCCTTCTGAATCATTTGGTGTACCAGTAAACTAACATTAGTGATTCATGTACCAGGGCACTCAGAAGCTCCTGTTGCCCTGAGTTCTACAATTCTTCAAATTAAATAATATGCTGCTTTTTAAACTCTTCCTGCCAAAGTAGTGATATATTATATTATGCTCATATTATGCTTCTTTTGCTGACCCAATTAATATTCTTTTGCAGGCTCCTTATGTCATCCTCACTATTTCCTACCTGCCTTTGTAACAACAGCACCTTCATTCCCATCATTTCAGTCATTATTATAGATTGTAGATAATTGAGACTCTTGCACTGAATCCTGTGACATCCACATGTCTCATTTTACTAACCTGAAAGGACCGATTTATGCCCACTGTCTGCTTCCTGCTAAGTAACCTATTCTCTATCCATGACAATACAAAACTTTAACACCACGGGCTGTTTTATTGTGTAGTAATCTCTGGTGTCGCGCCTTATCAGATGCCTTTGGAAATCTAAGTGCACCACATTACCAGTTTCCACTTTATCCATATTGCTGCTACTTTTTGAAATAAGTCTACTAAATTAGTCAAACACTATTTCCCTTTCACAAAACTATGTTGACAGTTTAACTGCCCTGCTGTCACAACCTTAATAATTACAACCCATCTGGTTCACTAATGTCCTTTAGGGAAGGGAACTGCCATCTTTAACTGGTCTGGCCTACATGTGACTCCAGACCCACAACAACGTGGTTGACTCTTAAATGTCCTCTGGGCAATGAGGGATGAGCAATAAATGCTGCCTAGCCAGCAATGCCCTCATCCCATGAATGAATAAAGAAAAAAAAATTGATTAAGCTGTGCTGGTGCAGCTTTTGGATGCCAGAAGAAAAGGGTGTTCGAAGACAACAATGTCAGATCCAACATCCAAGTTCATGATATACAGAGCTGTGGTGACTCCCGCCCTCCTATATAGCTCTGAGACCTGGACTGTCTGCAGCAGACAGCTCAAGACTCTGGAGCAGTACCACCAACGCTCCCTGCACAAGATCCTGCAAATCCACCGGGAAGGAAGATGCACCAACACCAGTGTCCTTAATTAGGTCAACATCCCCAGCATCAAGGCACTGACCACCTTTGATTGGTTACGATGGGCTTGGGCACATCATCTGAGACATGAGACTCTCAAGCAAGTGCTTTACTCCCAGGTCCAAGATGGCAGGTGAGCCCCAGTAGACAGAGGAAAAGCTTCAGCGAAATCCTCCAGGCCTCACTGGTGAAGCGTGGCATTTCCACCTGGGAATCACTGGCCCAAGATGTCCAAAGTGGAGGAGTAGTATCCATGAAGGTATCAAGCATCTTGAGACTTACTGTTTGGAAAAAGTGGAAGCCACATGGAAACAGCATAAGGAGTGCACTGCCACACCAAAGCCCCACCCAGCCCTTCCCATGACCACCTTCTGCCGCAATTGTATCAGAGTCTACAGAAGACTGTACAGCCACCTATGGTTTCACCCTGAGTGTGGAAGAGAGAGTCATCTTTATCTGTGAGGGACTGCTAATGATGATGAATAATAGATTCTAGTATTTTCCTATGATAAAGGTCAGGCACACTGGCCTGTAGTTTTTTTATAGATAGAACCCCACAGTGTGGAAAACTGGCCCTTCAGCCCAACAAGCCCACACCGACCCTTGGAGACCCATCCCCCTATAACCCACCTAATCTACACATCCCTGAGCACTATGAGCAATTTAACATGGCCAATCCATCTAGCACATCTTTGGATTGTGGGAGGAAACCAGAGCATCCGGAGGAAACCCATGCAGACATGGGGAGAATGTGCAAACTCCACACAGACTGTCACCCAAGGGTGGAATTGAACCCAGGTTCCTGGTGCTGTGAGGCTGCAGTGCTAACCAATGAGCCACCATGCCACCCTATTTCCTAGTTTACGTCTGCCTTCTTTCATGAATAGAGAATTTACATGTATCATTTTAAAATCTGAAAGGACCTTTTCAGAATCAAGGGAATTTTGGAAAATTAAAACCAGCACATCTGCCATCCCAGCGGCCACTTATAAAGCCCAAGGGCGAAGTCCATCAGAACCTGTGCACTTGTCAGCTTTTAGTTTGAGCATTTTTTTCAGCACTCTTTCCCTTCATTTCCCAAATGATTGTAATTATTTTAAATACCTCTCAGTACCCTCCCAGAGGGTACATTATAACTAAACACCTTGAAATGTTATGAAAACAATGTTCATCCACAGCTGGATCTAACAAAGAGGATTGTGATATTTGAGCAGTTAATCTGATGTGTCTGAGTGGGGAGTATTGTCCTGGATGCTGAATTGACATATCGTCTTTGAATAATGATATGTGATCAATAATGCCTACTCTAATCAAAGAAATGGGATCTCAGTTTAATTTCTTGTCTGAAAGGCGGCTTCTTTGACCTTTAACCACCCATTCAACACAGCACTGAAGCACTGAAAATTGGTTAGTCCTTAAGTAAGATGCAATCTCATGACTTTCAGACTCAGAGATAGTTGCAGTCACCTGAGCCAGGCTACATGTTGAAAGTAATGGAGAGGATTCCAGTATGGAAGGTCCACAAAAGCAAAGGGACAGGGGATTGAATTCTTCTCTTCTTCTCAACTCTAAATTCTGGACACTGTGTTCTAGAGAGGTACTCCTCCTCAAGAATAAGAAATTTGCAGGGTACATTATTATCAAACTGCCATTGTAAACTTGCTATGCTTAGCTGAACTCCTTTGTTGGGAGGCTGCCTGTAATTATAAAATAATAATGGTAGTGCTTCAAAACTAATTCAATGTATGAGACGTTTTAAGATGTGTTAAGGCAGGGTAAGGTTCTCTGTAAGTAAAGGTAGGAAATACTTCTATATGCAGAAGGTGATAGAAGTTTTGAATTTTTCTGTAAACATCAGTTAATCAATTGTTAATCTTAAGATTGACACATTTTTCTGAATCAAAGCTATTAAGGGATTTGAGGAAAAGATGGGTATATAGAGTTAGATCATAGATCAGCAACAATTTCATTGAGTAAGAGGCAGCTCAGTTCCAATATTCCTTTGATGACAACAAAACATGGATAGTACTATTAGATGGTCACCAGGACAGATAAAAGGAGGCAAGCCAGGATTTTGAGCCTACAAAGAAAAGCTAGGACATAGCATTGAACTACCGATGTGCTGCTACTGTTTGTGGAACTGTGTCTAGATTAGTACAGTCGCTAGTTTGCTTAAGTGACTTTTTTTTTAGTTACTGTTCATGTCAAATAAATGTTGAAACTATAGTCTTATGTCTCACCCAGATATATTCAAAGCAATATATGTTATGGCTCAATAAAGTGCTGCTGAAAATGCAGACTTAGGAACACTCACCTCTCATCAGTAAACAATGAATAGTGAATTTTTAGCATGCTTCGATTCATGATTGTTTTCTGTTATAACATATTGGGTTATTTTGCAGGAAGAGCACAGTGGGGAATACTGTATACGTACAGCCACAAAAGAATAAAGACAGCAGAAGGCTGGAAGCAGCACCAGCTGCAAGTTCCCTTCCAAGCCACACACCCATCCTGATTTTGGAACTATAATGCTCTTTCTTCGCTGTTGCGAGGTGAAAATCCAGGAATCTCCTTTGTATGGTGGGTTCCCTACACCCCAAGGATTGTAGTGGTTCAAGAAGGCAGTTCACCAACATCTTGTCCAGCATGGTCACCAAATGCTGGTCAAGCTAGCAATGCCTACATCCCATGAAAGAATAAAAAGACTTACTAAATTACCTTGATAGTTAAAACTCTAAGAGGTTTGGTCTCAGTAACATGCTGTATTGCTTTTACTAGCAGAAGTACTGCATGATGGGTCAAATGTTCCTGATTACTTCATGGAACAACATGTGGACCACTAAAGTACTGAGTCAGACAGACGAGTTTTGTTTCCTGTGTGACCATTAGAGAGAGGAGCAGAAGTAGGTCATTTGGCCCAGCATGTGTATTCCACCATTCAATTAGATTGCAGATGATTTGATAATCCCTGACTCTACTACCATTTCCCCATAAACTTGATTCCCTAACTGATTAAAAATTTGACCATCTTAGCCTTTAGTATGCTTGCCTGCCCAACCCCAAGGTTCTCTGCAGTAAACTACCCTGTGAGAGAAGGCATGCCACCTCAGAACAGCTTCAGTTGAGTAACCCCTTAGTCTGAGATTATGCCATCTGGTCTTAGACTGTCCTGCAGGGAGACCACTTTTTTCACATCTACTGTATCAAGCGCCCTAAGAATCTTGTATATTTCAATAAGATCACCTTCCATTCTTCTAAATGCCAATGAGGACAGGCCCAACCTACTCAACCTTTCCTCAGAAGAAAATCCCAGTGTACCTGAGATCAGTCTAGTGAACTTTTGCTGGATTGCCAGTATGTCTTTCTTTAGGCAGGTGGAGCAGACTATTCACAGTATTCCAGTGTGGTCTAACTAGTTCCTTGAATATTTTTAGTAAGAATTCCCTATTTTTATGCTCCACTCTTTTAGAAATAAAGACCAACAGTCTATTTGTTTTCATATTACCTGCTGAATTTGTATGCTAGCTTTTTTGTGATTCATGCACAAGGCCCTGCAACTTCCTCTGTGCTGGAGCTTTCTGCAGCCTTTCTCCACTCAAATAATATTAAGCTCCATACTTCTTGCCAAAATACATACCCCCACATTATATTCCATCTGCGAGTTCCTTTTCCATCACTTTAACCTGTCTATTTCCCTGTGTAGACTCTTTGTGTCATCCTTACGAGTTGCTTTCCTAAATAATTTTGTGTCATCTGAAAACTTGGCTACAATATATTCACTTCCATCATCCAAGTCATAAATATATATTGTAAATAAGTGTGGTCTTAGTACTGATATCTGTGGCTCTCCAATGGTTACAGGTTTTTCCCAACCGTCGGTTCGCTAGTTGTTAACAAATCCTCTGTCCCAGCTAATATACAGTTTATATGTACCATGAGCTTTTACCTTATTAAGTAGCCTTATATGTGGTACCTTATCAAACACCTTTTGGAAATCCATATACGAACAAAGAACAAGAATAGGCACCTGGCCCTTTGAGCTTGATCCACCATCCAGCAAGATTGTGGCTGATCTGATTTTAATTTCAATTCTACAATCCCGCATATCCCTAATAATCTTTCATGCTGTTGGTAATCAAGAAGCTAACTACCTCTGCCTTAAAAAATTTAAAGATTCTGTCAACACTGTTTTTTGAGGAAGGAAATTCTGAACACTCTCAACTGCCTGAACGAAAATGTTTCCTTTTATCAATGGTGCTTGTCACTTCCTCAAAGAACTGTAATAAATTTGTAGGACAACATTTGCCCTGCATGAAGCCAGGCTGATTCTACTGTTTATATCATGTCCTTCTAAATGCTCTTCTATTGCATCCTTTGTAATGTGACACCCTGTTTAAGAACAAAGGAAGGTAGAAGACAAGAAACTTTAGGCCAATTAGCCTGACCTCCATTGTTGGTGAGATCTTAGAGTCCATTATTAAGGATGAGATTGCAGAATACTTTGAAGTACGTGGTAAACAGGACTTACTCAGCATGGCTTTGCCAAGTGGAAGTCATGCCAGACAAATCTGTTGGAATTCTTTCAGGAGGTAACAAGTGAATCAGCCAAAGGAGAGTCAGTGGATTTGATCTTTTTGGATTTCCAGACGGCCTTTGACAAAGTGTTGCACAGGAGCCTGATGAATAAGAGCACACAATGTTAGGAGCAAGGTACTGGCATGGTTAGAGGATTGGCTGACCGGCAGAAAGAGAGTAGGAATAAAGGGGTCATTTTCAAGATGGCAGATGGTGACTATTGGAGTTCTGCCGGTGTCCACGTTGGGACCACAACTATTCATGTTACACACTAGCAATCTGGAAAAAAGAACTGAGAGCAGTGTTGGTGAGTTTGCAGATGATACAAACAGTGGTGGAAGGGCAGGTAGTGTTGAGGAAGTGAAGAGGTGGCAGAAGGACTTCGGCAGCCTAGGAGAATGAGCAAAGAAGTAGCAGATGGAATACAATGTGGGAAAGTGTAAGGTTATGTACAATGGTAGAAAGGTTAGAAGCATAGACTATTTTCTATATGGAGAAAGGCTTAGAAAATCTCAAGTGCAAAGGGACTTCAGAATCCTAGTTCAGAAGTCTCTGAAGGTTAACGCAGGCTCAGTTGGCAATTAGGAAGGCAAATACAATGTCAGCATTCATTTCAAGGGGTCTAGAATACAATGGCAGAAATGTACTGCAGAGGCTGTATAAGGCTCTGGTCAGATCGCATTTGGAATATTGTGAGTAGTTGTGGGCCCTAAACGCAAGGAAGGATGTGCAGGCCTTGGAGGAGTCCAGAGGAAGTCTGCAAAAATGAGCCCAGGGTTGAAGATCTTGTCATGTGAGGAGTGGTTGAAGACTCTTGGTCTGTATTTGATGAATGAGTGGGAATCTGATTGAATCTTACAGAATATTGCAAAGCCTGGATAGAGTGAATGTGGAGAAAATGTTTCTGTTAGTAGGAGAGTCTAGTACCTGAAGACACAGCCTCAAAGTGAAGGGATATCCCTTTAGAACTGAGATCAGGAGAAATTTCTTCAATCAGAAGGCAATGAATCTGTGGAACTAATTGCTGCAGAGGGCTTTGGAGGCAAAGGCATTAGCTGTATTTAAGACAGGGATTGATATGTTCGTGTTTGGTAAGGGGATCAAAAGTTATGGGGAGAAGTTGAGAATGGGCTTGAGAAACATATCAACCATGATCAAATGGTGGAAAAGACACGATGGGCCAAATGACCTAATTCTGCTCCTGTGTCTTATGGTCTTATAATAGACTTTTCATTTTTCCAGTGACAAATGTCATTGGAGTGCATAGAGTTAGTCCTCTGTACAGAGCTAAAATGCAGCAATTTTTCCAGGATCTGGGGATGGTAGTCAGTTAATCATCCAGAGCTCCTGCTGTTTGTCATAGAATTGAGTGAGAATATAACCAAGCTCAACTTTTAACCTCTTGTAAACCCCTTCCCACCCCCCCAAGTTAAGAAGGTAAATGCAGATGAAGTGCCAAAGGTATTTACCACCTGTGGAATTGCATCTAGCAAGAAATAATGCCTTCAGGAATGGTTTTCTCATTCTCTTTCAAGTATAAATAGCAGCAAGTTAGGAAGTAATATGATCACAATCTCTAATATCAGTGGAACTAATTTGGAGGAGGCACTGAAAGCCACAGTGCAAAGGAGTTGAATTTAACAGAGACAAGATGATCTGATTGCTAAAGCAATCTAGGTTAACCATTATTATTTCAGCTCCTGAGGTGAAACATGGAAAATAAGAGCAGGAGGCCACTTTTTCATAGAATCCCTACAGTGTGGGAACAGGCTATTCAGCCCAACAAGTCCATGCCAACTCTCTAAAAACCATCCCACTCAGACTCACCTTCCCTATGCTATATTTTCCATGGCTAATCCATCTAACCTACACATCCCTGGACACTATGGGCAATCCACCTAACCTGCAAATCTTTGAACTGTAGGAAGAAACCAGAGCACCCGGCTGAACCCTACACAGGCACAGGGAGGAAATGCAAACTCCACACAGACAGTTGCCCAAGGGTGGAATATGAACCCAGGACCCTAGCACTGCAAGTCAGCAGTGCTAACCATTGAACCACCACTCAGCCCTTCAAACCTCCTCTGCCATTCAATATGATCATGGCTGATCGTCTAACTCAGTAACTTAATTCCACTTTTTTCCCATAGCTTTTGGTCCTTTTAGCACTAAGAACTATATCTATTTCCTTGTTGAAGACATTTAATGTTTTGGCCTCAACTGCTTTCTGTGATAATAAATTCCACAAGCTCACCACTGTTTATAATTCCTTTCTTGCTAATGGCATAATTTGATCTCAATATTCAAACAAAAACATTTGATTTAATTCTTGCATAGATACTTTGGTAAAACTAAGATCAACTTTTCACCTAAAATGTACAAATGATGCTAACTGTTCTTACAAGTATTTTATAACATGGCCCTGTGATATCACATTCCATCATGGTCAGCATTTCATAGCCAACCATCTCCTGCATGTGTCAATGCCCAGACTCTCCTTATACCTAGTATATAAGTGAAAGCAATGAATCACTCAGTCAAGTTAAAATCTTTTAACACTAACATTAGTCATTGATGAGTATGTAGACCTTTTGTTTGTACCATTCACTCATATGATAGTTCGATTTGTAGTAATGTTTGCTCATGGCTTCTGCATTTTGAGGAGATCTTTGTATTTCCAAATAGTTATGGTAAAGCTTTAATTCACCTAGTTGTTTGCATATTTATTGCTCCGTTTGCCTTAATTCATGGTCTGGTTGCTGTGAGGTCCTGACCTGTCTAGAATGCTGTATTAGTCCCTTCTTTCATTGTTTCCGCGAAAAAAATCACAAGGGAGAGCCATTAAGGACAAGATTATCACCACTTACACACTTTGGCAGTGTTAAATCCACATTTAATTAGAATTAATGGTGATATATTTTCTCCCTGTTGTGAACGTTCACTTCAGTAAACTCCCACGGGTGAATTCAAGAACTCACTGTATAGCTACAGACCTGTGTTCTGTCATTCAGGGCTTCACTTATTGTAGTATATGACATGACAAAATGTCACTGGGTTCTATGATTGTCAAAGTCCAAAAAAAAGTTCACAAGTACAAACACAGACATTTCAGGAGCCAGCAGTTCTGTGTCCTAGCTGTTTGTAGTTGCACTAGCGGTTTCTGAACTTGAATAAAATTGTGAAGTATTGCAGAAACTAGAAATCAGAAGAAAAAGAGCATAAACTAGTAGTGGGACCAATAGTAACTGTGGAGGAACAGAAATCAGCCACCCAACCTTTCAGATTCAAAACCCACATGACCATACAAGCAAAACAAAATGCACAAATCTGTCTAACCTTCAGAGGAAACAGTAATGTAGCAGTAATGTCCTTGGACTAGTAATCCAGAACCCAGTGTTAATATTCTGTGGTTATAGGATTGCACCAAGAGTAACTAGGGATTGGCAAAAAATGCTGGCCAGCCAGCGATGCCTGCATCCCACAAATGAATAGAAAAAAAACCTAGGATTGAAGCCCACCAGGACAGATGGTGAAATTTGAATTCAATAAAAATCTAAAATTGAAAAAAAATTGCCCAATGGTGACCATGCAATCACTGTCAATTGTTGTAAAAATATCTGGTTCGCTAATGCCTTGTAAGGAAGGAAATCCAGCATTCTTATCTGCTCTGTACTATGTTTGACTTAAGATCTACAGCAATATAGTTGACCCTTATCCTAAATTAGGAATGGACCACATCCTGTAAATGAATAAAAAAAAACTGCTTGATAAAATTGTGATGCCTTTCTCAGGAATGACCCACCAAGCATTTCATCTCTCTGTTTGAATTTGAATACATGGCACATCAACAGTACTGAAAAAGCCAGCAGCACTTGCATTTTATTAAAATGTATCAAAGCAACATTCCCATTCCCTGCAGACGAGACATTTTAAAAGAAAATTGACAGACAGTCAGACAAAGGAAGGGATCTGGAGAAATAGAAGTGTGCAAATTAATTTCTTCTTAAGGACTGTAAAAACTGACTTCAAAGCTACTGGCATGAATGAAGAATCAAGTTTGGACGTTTACACTTCGCTGTATGCATCCTTTGAATAACTCACTGATTTCCTTTCACTGACCATTTATTGAAGCAGGATCAGTGAATTTGAGCGTCAGTGATACTGCCTTTCTGCCGCGAAGGTAATGACTGAAAATGGGGCTGCAGTGGCCATTGCTTCCTCTTGCTCACTGAGAGGAGAAATTGCACATCTGTTTCATCTTATAAAATATAGGCACAACTTATGAATAAAAATCTTCAGTGATTCTTTTTAATTCGTTTATACAATGTCGGTGTCATTGGCTGCGCCAGCATTTATTTCCCATTCCTAATTGTCCTAGAGAAGGTGATGTTGAGTTGCTGTTAGTTGCTGCTAGCTCCAGGGTTTTGCCCCAGCAACAGTGAAGGAGTTGCAATATAGTTCGAAGTCAGGATGGTGTGTGGCTTGGAGGTGACCTTAAAAATGGTGGTTTTCCCATGCAGCTGCTGCCCATGTCTTTTTAAGCAGTCAAAGTTACGGGTTTGGAAGCTGCTGTTGAAGGAGCAATGTTGCGTTGCTACATTGCACCCGGTAGATGGTACGCACTGCTGCCACTGTGTGGCAGTGCTGGGGAAATGAATGTTGATTGGGGTGGATGGGATGGCGATCAAGTGGGTTGCTTTATTCTGGATGACATTCAGTTTCTTGAGTGTTGTTGGAGCTGCACTCACTGAATCATAAAATCATAGAATTTTACAGTACAGAAGGAGGCCATTTGATCCATTGTGTCTGTACCAACTCCTAAAAAAGCAACTCAGCTAGTCAAATTCTCCAGCCCCTGTACATTCATCACATACAAATGTATATCCAGATCTCTTTTGAAACCTTCTACCTTTCTCTCCAAGGCAGCAAATTCCAAATCCTAACAACTCTCTGACCAAAGAAGTTTCTCCTCATCTCACTCCTAGCTTGCTTGCTGACAATCTTGAAATTTTAACCCCCTAGTTTCTGGTATACCAACTAGTGGAAACAGAATATCTTTCTTTACCCTGTCAGGATGTCATGTTGCAGCTTTATAAGACTTTTATAAGACTATAACACTTAAGAATATTGCGTTCAATTCTGGTCACCATGTTATGGGAAGATGTGGAGGCTTTGGAGAGGGTGCAGAAGAGGTTTAGCAGAATGCTGCCTGGAGTACAGGGTGTAAGCTATTGGGAGAAGCTGTAAAACTTGGAGTAGCAGAAGCTGAGGGGAGACCTGATAGAAGTCTATAAAATTATGAGATGCATAGATAGGGTTGACGGTCAGAATCTTTTTCCCAGAGTTGAAATGTCTAATACTAAAGGGCATGCATTTAAGATGAGGGGGGATAGTTCAAAGAAGATGTGAGGGGCAAGTTTTTTACACAGAGTGGTAGGAGTTCTGCCAGCAGTGGTGGCAGAGGCAGATATGATAGGGACGTTTAAGGGACCTTTCGATAAACACATGAATACGCATCGAATGGAGGGATATGGACCAAGTGCAGTCAGAAGGGATTAGTTTAATTTGGCGTCATGTTTGGCACATTGTGAGCTGAAAGGCCCATTCCTGTGCTGTACTGTTCTATGTTCTAAAATTGTTCATAATTTTGAACATCTCAATAAAGCCACCTCTTAATCTTCTCTGCTCCAAGGAGATTTAGCTCAGTTTCTCCAGTCTTGCCTTGTATCAAAAATCCCTTATTCCTCGTATCAGTCAAGTCAATCTCCTTTGCACTCTCTCCAGGGTTTTAACATCCTTCCTTAAATAAGGTTCCCAGAGCAGAATATAATACCCAATATGTGGTCTGACCAGTGATTTGCAGAGTTGTAGCATCACTTTCTTACTTTTATACTCTCTGCATTTATTTATAAACCCAAGGATCCTAAAAGCCTTCTCAACAACTGTTTCAACTTACCTGTCTGCCTTCAGAGAATTATGGTCTTGAAACCTAAGATCCCTTTGTGCATGTACTCCCCTCAAAGTTGTACCGTTGAGCGTGTATTGTCTCTCCTTGTTTCTTCTACCAGACTGCATTACGTCACATTTCTCTGCATTGAAATTCATTTGCAAGGTATCACTCATTTGGACAACTTGTCAGTTTCCCTCTGGAGTCACTCAGCATCATCCTCACAATTCACTAGTCTCCCTAGCTTAGTTTGTTTGCAAATTTATAGATTTTGCCCTCAACATTCATCTCCCAAATTATTTATGTAAATCAGAAAAGGCAAGGGTTCCAACACCGATCCCTGTGGAACACTACTTTCAACTTGTATCCAGTCTGAGAAATGCCCATCTACATCTAAATTCTGTTTCCTGTCTTTTAGCCAACTTCTAATCCATGCTGCCAAGGACCCATCAATGCTGAGCATTTCTAATTTGCTAACAAATCTGCCATATTGCACCCTATCAAATGCTTTCTGAAAGTCCAACGTACAACATCCACAGCACCATCGTCATCCACTGCCTGTCACCTAGTCAAAGAACTCAATTAATTTTGTCAAATATGACGTTCCCTTGACAAAGCCATGTTGACTGCCTAGTATTACCTTATTTTTCTCTAATACAGTAATCTTAACCTGTACTGTGGCCTTCCTCAGTTTTCCCATTATTGCTGTCAAGCTGACAGGTCTGTAGTTTCCTGTCTTATCCTTTGCCGCTTTCTTGAATAGCGGCATCACATTTGCAATCCGCCTGTCCCCGGGACTAATCCTGTATTCAGAGAGACCTAGAAAATTCCTGTCGGTGACTCCGCAATTTGCTGCCTTACCTGTCAGCAATCTAGGATGGATCCCATCCATGCTTGGTGTCTTCCCTATTTGGAGTGCTGCCAGCCTTTTTAGCACCTGTTCTTTATGTATCACTTTACTGCTCAACACTCACATTTTCAACTGAGTCATCGTCACCATTTTCTAATTTGATAAAGATGGAAGCAAAGTACTTATTTATTGTCTCTGCCATACCCTTTGCATCAGTGAGCAGCTTGCTCTGCTTTTGTCTTTTGGACCCCACTCTATCCTTTACCAATCTTTTATCATTAATATTTTTGAAGAGCATTTTACTTTATTGTTTTAAGCGCAGCTGCCGATGTTTCCTTGTGCTTCCTTGCAGCCTTCCTTATTCCAGCCTTAGCCTCAATCCTGCATTTGAGATACTCTTCCATTGCTATTTTTACTCCAGTATGCATTCCAGAGGTGAGGTGAGAGTGACAGCCCTTGACATCAAGGCTTCATGTGACCGAATGCAGCATCAAGGAGCTCTAGCAAATCTAGAATCATTGGGTTCAGAGGCAAATTCTATGATGGTGGAGTCATATCTGGCACAGAGGAAAATGGTTGTGGTTGTTGGAGGTCAGTCATCTCAGCTCCAGGACATCTCTGAAAGAGTTCCTAGGTATTGTCCTAGATCCAACCATCCAACCATTGCTGCTTTATCACTGACCTTCCCTTCATCATAAGGTCAGAAGTGGGAGAGTTTACCAATGATTGCACAATGTTCAGCACCATTTGCGACTCCCAGATACTGAAGCAGTTCATGTTCAAATGTAACAAGATCTGGACAATAACCAGGCTTGAGCTGATAAGTGGCAAGTAACATTTGCGCCACACAAATGCAAAGAGAAAACCATCTCCAGTAAGAGACAGCCTAACCGCCTCTCCTTGACTTTCAATGGTATTACCATCACTGAATCTCACACAATCAACATGCTGGGACTTACCATTGAGCAGAAACTCAACTGGATTCGCCATATAAACTCAAGTGGCTACAAAAGCAGGTCAGAGGCTAAGACTATTGCAGTGAGTAACTCACCTGACTCCTCAAAGCCTATCTATTATCTACAAACCATAAATCAGGAGCTTGATGGAGTACTCCCTACTCGTCTGGATGGATGGAGCTCCAATAATACTCAAGAAGCTTGGCACTATTCAGGTCAAAGCAGCCTGCTTGATTGGCACCATATTTTTAAGTATCCACTCCTTCCACCATTGACACTCAGTAGCAGCAGTATGCACTACATATAAGATGGCACTACTGAAATTCATCAAAGATGTTGAGACAGTACCTTCCAAACTCATGATCACATCCATCTACAAGGACAAGGGCAGCAAATACATGCGCGCACTACCACCTGCAGGTTGTTCTCCAAGCCACTCACCATTCCTTCATTATCACTGGATCAAAGTCTGGACTTCACCCCCTAAAGAGCATTGTGGGTTAACTTACAGCATGTGGACTGCAGCAGTTCAAGAAGGCAATCATCACCACCACCTCAAGAGCATTTAGGGATAAGCAATAAGTGCTGGCCAGCCAGAGACACTCAAGTTCTACAAATAAATGAGGTAGAAAGGCATAAAGAAGGAATGCCCTGAACCAAGGGCCAGAACAATGTTGTCTTGGTATTTACCTCGCTGCTGTCTTTCTCCACCTCTATAACTGCACCCGACTTGTTTCTCAGCTCATTTCTTTTTGTAAAGATGTGAAACTTCTGAGTGTTCATGTCCAAAGAGACTTTGAGTCTCTTGTGCAACTTTCACAAAAGTAAACATGCAGTCAGAGCAATTATGGCACGTTGCCCTTTATTCCATGAGAATTGGAATACAGGAATTAAGAAATCTTGCTATAGTTGTATAGAGTTAGGACGTGACCACACCTGGAATATGGTTGATATAACGCCACAGAGGCCAGTATCCCGTCAACAATTTACCTTTTATTTACACATGGAATGTCCTTGACACTGATCCAGCTCCCTCATAGCTGTCAGAGTGCCAGGATGTCTGACACTCCTGTTCTAATCTGTCAGCCAGGGCTGCCTGATTGGACTAGGGTAATAGACACAATCAGGAACTCATATTCTGTGGGTTCCACCTGGCTGACCTCATTGCAATCACTACATCCCTCTGCCTCTGAGTCCAAGGACATAGGCCAGTTCGTTTTCTTGTAGCTCCTTCTAGGGAGTTTTAGCACCACGTCAGGTCACTCAGACTCTGCCTTTGGTATGAGTGGCATGTAACGCAAAGTAGCTTGCCTCTTGTGCCTGAAGCTTCTTGGAAGAAATTCATTCTCTTCGGCCATCCGTGGCAGCAAGATCCATGGTGTCCGTCTCAGATTCTGAGGTCTCTTCAACACGTCACGAAGAGGGAGAACCCACAGGTTCCACCAGCCTTTCCAACTGTTCTAAGGAGCCGGGCATATTTTCCACCAACCCCTTTTGTGAGTTTGTAGCTTTCATGTGGTCCATGTGCTTGCCCAGGACCATCGCTCCTACCCAAACTCTATATGTCACTAGTCTTGACATTGCATTGACCATGCTTCTTAGCCATGCAGGGCCATTCCTGTAGTTTCTACTCAAAATTTTGTCTCCTGAAGTAAACTGTCCCATTCACTTAGCGGAGTCTTGTGTCTGCCTTGATGTTCCTGGGCATCCATAACGGCTAAGAACCTTAAGCCCATGAAAGGGCCTGCATAGCCAATGTGCAACTGAGTCCAAGGTTTATCTGGCCATTCTCACGAATGTCAGCGAACTTCTGGCAGCAATTTTTGTCCTTGTTGGCACAGCCCCATCAACTTAGTTATGGCTGTGCCCAGTCCTGGTTACCAGACATAACTTCTCACCAACATCTTCATTTTGGAAACCTCTGGATGACCCTCATGGAGTTCAGCCAGTATCTGGTGGCACCCTCTGCTCAGAACAATCACTGTTGCGCCCCATAATAATATACCATCCTCGACTGTTATCTGGTCTCTGTGGGTCCAAAAAGGCTTCAGTTCTGGTATTGACAGCCCTTTGGTTTCCCCTATCACCACCAGCTGTTTCAGTTTTGCCTGGACCAGATCTTTTTGCATCCAAAATCTGATATTGTCAGCTGTGACTGGAAGTGTGTCCAGAAAAGTTAAAACTGTTACAGACAGTTCCAGTGGCAGTACCATCAGCAGTGTATCAGCCAACGGGAGGCAGCTCAATGCATTCGCATTTGCTACTTGGTCTCCAGGAGAATGTTCCAACTTGTAAAAATTATGCACATTTATTTTTGGAGCCCAATGCGGAATTAGTCCTGAAGCTACTGGCGACACTGCCTTGTCCTCTATAAGTAGGCTTATCAGGGGTTTCTGGACTGTTATTATTACAAATTTACGTCTGTAAAGGTTTAGTGGAAATTCCTAACTCGAAATATGGCCGCCAAATCTTCCTTCTCTATCTGGGCTTATTTAGGCGCTGCATTAGCCAAAGTCCAGGATGCATACACTATTAGGCGTTCCTCTACATTGGGCCACCCATGAGCTAATTCCACCTTGATGCCAAACAGGGAGGCATCGCGTATCCATACCAGATCTCGCTTGGGATCATAGTGTGCCAACACCTCAGAGGATGATAGCTGTTTCTTCACTTCCCTGAAAGCTTTGGTTTGGCAATGAAACTATTTCCAAGGCTGACCTTTTTCAGGAGTTGATGCAAAGGTGCCAGAATGGAAGCTAGGTTATGTATGAATTTTTCATTATAATTCACCAACCCAAGGAAAGATCTAAGCTCCAGTACAGGCATGGGAGCCGGGGCATCTTTGATCTTCCTCACTTGATCTTCCAATGGGTGAAAGCCGGTCTTGACGACTTCAGCCCACATAGTTCCCTTACGGTACCTGAAACACACAGTTTTTCCTTCTAAAGCTTTTATCTAGCTGGGAAAAGCATCGAAGGACTATGTCCAAGTTCTCTAAGTACTCCCCATTGGTCTTCCCTGTTATTAACACGTCAAGTAGATAAACGGCGATGTGGGGTAGACCTTGTAAAATGTTTCCATCGTCTGTTGTAAAATTGCACAGGTTGGCGATAACCCCAAATGGCAATCTCGTATTTTGATGCATTCTTTATGGATATTGATTGTAGCATACTTCTAGCAATCATCATCTAACCTCATTTGCAAGTATGCATGGCGCATGTCCAGCTTCAATAAGGACAGGCCCCGCAGCCAATTTTGTGTATAAATACTTTGTGTGAGGAATTGGGTATTTATCCAGTTGTGAGAAGTGGTTTACTGTTTGTTTAAAATTCGCACAAATGTGAACCAACCTGTTGGGCTTCACAATCAGTATGGCCAGTGCTACCCATTCCGCAAACTAGTTTGATGAATTGAGATGACAACGTGTACAGCTGGAGGAACACAGAAGGCCAAGCAGCATCAGAGGAGCAGGAAAGCTGAAGTTTCGGGTCGAGACTCTACTTCAGAAATGGGGGAGGGGAAGGGGATTCTGAAATAAATAGGGAGAGAGGGGGAGGCAGATAGAAGATGGATAAAGGAGAAGATAGGTGGAGAGGAGACAGACAGGTCAAGGAGGCAGGGTTGGAGCCAGTAAAGGTGAGAGTAGGTGGGGAGTTAGGGAGGGGATAGGTCGGTCCAGGGAGGATGGACAGGTCAAGGAGGCAGGATGAGGCTAGTAGGTAGGAGATGGAGGTGGGGCTTGGGGTGGGAGGAGTGGATAGATGGGAGGACAGGTTAGGGAGGCGGGTACGAGCTGGGCTGGTTTTGGAATGCGGTAGGGGGAGGGAAGATTTTGAAGTTTGTGAAGTCCACATTGATACCATTGGGTTGCAGGGTTCCCAAGAGAAATATGAGATGCTGTTCCTGCAACCTTCGGGTGGCATCGTTGTGGCACTGCAGGAGGCCCAGGATGGACATGTCATCCAAGGAGTGGGAGGAGGTGTTGAAATGGTTCGCGACTGGGAGGTGCAGTTGTTTATTGCAAACTGAGCGTAGGTGTTCCACAAAGCAGCCCCCAAGCCTCCGCTTGGTTTCCCCGATGTAGAGGAGGCCACAACGGGAACAGCAGATACAGTACACCACATTAGCAGATGTGCAGGTGAACATGTGTTTGATGTGGAAGGTCTTCTTAGGGCCTGGGATGGGGTTGAGGAGGGAGGTGTAGGGGCAGGTGTAGCACTTGCTCCGTTTGCAGGGAAAAGTGCCAGGGGTGGTGGGGCCGGTAGGGAGTGTGGAGCGGACAAGGGAGTCACAGAGAGAGTGGTCCCTCCAGAAAGCATATAAGGGTGGGGAGGGAAAAATGTCTTTGGTAGTGGGGTCGGATTGCAGATGGCGGTAGTGCCGGAAGATGATGCGTTGGATCCGGAGGTTACGGATCTGGGGTGGTACGTGAGGACGAGGGGGATTCTGTTTTGGTTGTTATTGCGGTTAGGGGGTGTGAGGGATGAGTTGCAGGAAATGTGAGAGACACGGTCGAGGGCGTTTTCAACCACTGTGGAGGGAAAGTTGTGTTCCTTGAAAAACGAGGACATCGAGGATGTCCGGGAGTGGGCCCCGTCCCAGGCCCTAAGAAGACCTTCCACATTAAACACATGTTCACCTGCACATCTGCTAACGTGTCATACTGTATCCGCTGCTCCCATTGTGGCCTCCTCTACATTGGGGAAACCAAGCGGAGGCTTGGGGACCGCTTTGCAGAATACTATGCTCGGTTCGCAACAAACAACCGCACCTCCCAGTCGCGAACCATTTCAACTCCTCCTCCCACTCCTTGGACAATATGCCCATCCTGGCCCTCCTGCAGTGCCACAACGATGCCACCCGAAGGATGCAGGAACAGCATCTCATATTTCTCTTGGGAACCCTGCAACCCAATGGTATCAATGTGGACTTCACAAGCTTCAAAATCTTCCCTCCCCTGACCGCATCCCAAAACCAGCCCAGCTCGTACCCGCCTCCCTAACCTTCCTCCCATCTATCCACTCCTCCCACCCCAAGCCCCACCCCCATCTCCTACCTACTAGCCTCATCCCGCTTCCTTGACCTGTCCGTCCTCCCTGGAC